>JAVSBS010014574.1:64751-102955 GCA_033124195.1 Coracias cyanogaster | reverse complement strand
TTGCACGTATCACTTAATTATTTCTATTTTATTGATCAGGAAGCCAAAGCTCATAAAAACTGTAATTTTCCCAGAGCCACACAGTGTTTAAGACATGGTGCAAGTTTTCAAACCGAGGTCATCTGTCTTCTGAATTATTCTGAGATTATTTTTTGAAAGTATCTTATAAAATGTAAAGAGCTTTGAAAATGAAATGTATAATTATTGTTATCACTAATGTTAATAAATCCTGCATACAGTGATTTTATACACATTCAAGCGTAGTCACAAGAATATCCAATACTAAGATCTTGATGGGAAAAAATCATTCTACAGATTAGATCATATCAGAAATTATAGACATAAATTACAGTATACACTGTGACTGTAATTATTTTTGAGTGTCTAAATGGATGTAAACAGTTCTTATAAAGATTTTGTCTCTGAACTTGTTTCTTAAAGTGTAAAAAGTACTTTGACTCCAGAGTTGGGGTTCTAACTTATAAGGTACATTTTACAGGCTGTTCAGGATGAAACTCAGTTAAAGACCTGTAAACAAATATTATTCTGTATAAACACTTATAAATTACAGATTATCTGCTTTAATTTTCCTGAATATTTTTCATGCCTTTTCATGGAAAAGTTTGAGCCTCCACAAGAGCCAATATAACAAGATTCTGTAGAGATTATTTTCCCTGTTTCATTTAATTACAGGAGATTTTCCCACATTATAACAATGCTCACGATACTTCCTTTTAGTCTTACTTTACAATATGTAAGATATTTCATTCTGTGAGACAGTATCTCATTATTTTAGATACTTTGTCTTTAATAGCAGCTGAAGGAAGTATCAGTTTGGGGAAAGGATATATTATTAGTCACTGAGCTGCCTGTTTCATTGTCATTTTTGCTCCCAAAGGACTGAGCTTGAATGCAGCAAGTATTTCCAAATACAACTACAAAATGATGGCTTCCACTATAAACATTTGTTTTATGAATTCAATTTGATTCCACATTGGGGCAAAATTTCTAAATCTGCTGCATATTAAAGTTGGACATTTGGATCATGATGGAATGAATATTTTTTTCTCTCAGTAGAGAATAATTTAATTTTTCTCTTCCTGAAGGTTGATAAAATCCCTCACTGGTAAAGATAAAGATGGTTTTTGCCATGCTCTAAGGAACATTTTCCCTTTTATACCTCCTTTTCCCCTGAGCAAAAATGAAAAGTCCTGGTGTCCTTGCAATGTTTGACTATACACTGAGTATAAGAATGACAATCACGAACTGGTATTATACACAGAATGATTTTAGTATAATCCTGAAAAAGATAATCAGGCATACTGCAGTATAATGCTGTATTTTAACAGATGAGGCAATTTCCAACTTTTGCAACACCACTCGGCTCTCAGAGATTGTGTCCCATTGCCTGCAGATTTCCCTTAGCTCTAGAATTTAAAAGTTCTTTGATCGATCTTCCTACATGTTTGTGTTATTTATATTTCACTATGTGCCTTATGAAGTCAGTTGCACCAGTAAGACAACTCCAAGGAATTAGCAATGCAGAGACAGACTTTCAGGGGGCAGGGGAAGGAGAGAGCTGGCAGGGATTATGCTTCAAGAACTGTGATACCTCCAGCTGCACACAGAGGCATGCTCACAGTATCCTATGGTTTATGATAACTCTATACATCTCACCTGCCAGAGACATGGCAGGTGTGAATAAAATTCAGGAAAGATACAGTCAAAACGCAGCCTCAACAACTAAAGGCCTCTGTAAACAGGACACATAAAAAGAGGGAGTCAAACGAGATGTCTAGAAAATGCCAGAAGTCTAAAAGTAAGGTGGGGCTAAAGCACTATGAACATAAAGAGAATCAGAAATTTGATGGAAGAAAGACATTTAAGAGAACAGCCTAAGAACAAGGGCAAAATAGATTTACAAATGGCAGAGGGGGAAAGACTCATGCAAAGCTGAAAGAAAGTTCTGCTAAGCAAATGCTGTTAAACACTTAGTGACATCCTTTCTTCCGACTTCAAATGTAACTTTTTTCTAGGAGCAAAAATCCTCTCAGAACATCTGCAAGAATTTAAGCTTCACAAAGAGACAGTATAATTGCGAAAGAGCCTGTTAAAAGGAAATTAAAGGACAGCTGGGGTGGGGAGTTACCAGTGAAATACAATGATGTACTATGCTGGGACCTGTGCTGTTTTGTGTACTCATTTGTCTGGAAAAGAAGATACACAATAAGGTGACACGTTTCCTGATACCTTAACATTTTTCTAGATATTAAAATTCAAAGCCAGCTGAAGAGAGTTAGGGAAAAGTCTCATGATACTGAGTGGCTGGGTGATAAAGTGGTGGATGAAAACCAGAGTTGATAAATGCAAAGTAATGCACCTGGAGAAAAACAAGCCTAAGTATGTATACACTGTGATAGCTTCTAAATTGGCTATTACCACTCAGAGGATAAATTGTTGCTATGGATAATTCTATGAGAACATCTCACAACAACATAGTGTTCTGTACCAGACAAATAAGCAAGTTAGGAATTATTAATAAAGGATAGAGAACAAACCAGGAAACATCATTATGTTGCTGTGCACATTTATGGTGCATCCGAATCCCGAATACTGGGTGCAGATCTCGTTGTCTTCCTCGCTATCTTTTCAAAATGAGTATAGTAAAGCTAAGCAAAGGTTCAGAAAAAGGCCAGAGTTATGAGCAAAGCTATTGAATGGATAAGGATTCCTCAACTTTGAGGTGACTGAGGAACAGAAAATGGAAAAAAAAATCCACCTAGAGAATATGAATAAGAAAAAAATAATCACAGATTCTCACAATATAAAAGTGGTCTTAAGAAAGTTGGCAGGCAATAGTTTGCAAGCAGCTTGCTCCACTGCTGAGCGGACATCACGGTGAAAATGTTTTCACTCATATTTGGTCTGAAACACTTTTGCTTTGATTACAACATTAACCTCTCATCCTCCCACCATTCACCAATATGAAGAACGTGGTTCCATCTCCTCAATACCCTTCTTCTAGGCATTGGGGGCTGCAGTTTGGTACTTCTGAAGCCGTGTCTTCTCCAGACCGAACAATCCCAGCTCCCCAGGCCTCTCCTCACCGGGCGAGTGCTCCGGCCCAAAATATTTTTTTGACCCCCCAAGCTGTCCTCACTCCAGTGTAACAACATTTTTTCTTGAACACATTAAACCCTTTTGCTAAGCACTGATGCCTGGGAGACATTGATGACAGCTAAGGCAAAGATGCCATTCAGGACATTTGTCAGAGTCTAATATTAAATATTTTAAAATGTATTTATCTATGACCTAGATAAAGGGACAGAGTGTACCCTCAGCAAGTTTGCTGATAATACAAAACTGGGAGGAGTGACTGACACACCAGAAGGCTGTGCTGCCATTCAGTGCAACGTGGACAGGCTGGAGAGTTGGGCAGATGGAAACCTAATGAAGTTCAACAAGAGCAAGTGTAAGGTCCTGTACCTGGGGAGTAATAACCCCATGCACCAGTACAGACTAGGGGTTGACCTGCTGCAAAGCAGCTCTGTGGAGAAGGACCTGGGAATCCTGGTGGACAATAAGTTAACCATGAGCCAGCAATGTGCCCCTGTGGCCAAAAAGGCCATGGTGTCTTGGGATGCATTAAGAAATGTGGCCAGCAGATTGAGGAGATTCTCCTCCCCATCTACTCTGCCCTAGTGAGGCCACATCTGGAGTACTGTGTCCGGTTCTAGGCTCCCCACTTCAAATGCAACAGGGAACTACTGGAGAGAGTCCAGCAGAGACCTGTGAGGATGGTGAGGGGACCGGAGCATCTGTCTTATAAGGAAAGGCTGAGAGATCTGAGTCTGTTTAGCCTGGAGAAGATAAGACTGAGAGGGGATCTTATCAGTGCTTATAAATATCTAAAGGGCAAGAGTCAAAAGGATGGGGCCAGACTCTTTTCAGTGGTGCCCAGCAACAAGACAAGGGACAAAGGGCACAAACTATAACACAGGAAGTTCCATATGAACATGAAGAAAAACTTCTTTACTTTGAAGGTGACGGAGCAGTGGAACAGGCTGCCAAGTGAGTTTGTGCAGTCTTCTCTGAGGATATTGAAAACACACCTGGACGTGATCACCTGCTTTAGGTGAACCTGCTTTATCAGGGGATTTGGACTAGATGATCTCCAGAGGTGCCTTCAAACAGCTACCATTCTGTGATTCTGTGACTCTGTGATTCTCTGACCAGCTTCATTGTGACATTCTACATGAAAAAGGGTTAATATTTAACACCAAATTTACTTACTTGTATATGTTACATGAGATTTGATTAAGCAGAGTGATACAGCAATGTACTGAAATTGCAGTACACTATACTTGGCAGAGTATAGCATTTGCCACATACACTTGGATCATTGCCAGTCTCTCTGTGCACACAATCACAATGCTGGTTGTCACCCATTTGCAGGAAGGAATGTGTAGGTTGAAGCCAGCACAGGTCTGCTGCACTCTTTGATGTTCGTTTGATCATTGTCCAGGTTTTTTAGACTCTATTCTGGACTGAGCCACACCTACCCTTCCCCTTTGCTCATCTGGCTAACTGGGGAAGACATTCACACTTTTTTAGTTAACTCTGGGAAACCATTAATACTAGGGAAAAACATTTACACAACCAGTTGATCCACTCAACTGCTATAACCGTTTATTTTAAAAATTGTCTAGCTCCCTTTGTGTTGAGGTAAATTGGAGTATCTTCGCAGCAGCTGTGGTCACTCCCTATATTGTCCCTTGACCTTCATGAGCACACTATCTGTACTCATCTCCTCTGAGACTTTTTCCATTGTAGGGGGTTGTTGATTGGTGATTTTATTTGCACCTACTGTCACTAAAATCACCTGCCCCTTTCGGCAACCCCTTTCAGAACACAGAAATTTGCATCGGAACAAGATAAAAATTCTTTACTTTGAGTGTGACAGAGCTCTGGAACAGGCTGCCCAGAGAGGTTGTGGAGCCTCTTTTTCTGGAGACTTTCAAAACCTTCCTGGATGTACTCCTGTGCAACCTGATCTAGACAAACCTGCTATAGCAGGGGGATTGGACTACATGATCCCCTGAGGTCCCTGCTAATCCCTGCCATTCCATGATTCTGTGATTCGTAGCACTGTCCCTCTATGATGTCATCTGCACTGACCTCTTCTCTGATTCTGACTTAAAAACTCTTGCCTAGTCTGTTACCCATCCTGTACAAATCTTCCCACAGCTGAGCTGCTGCTTCACATAGAGGAATACTCTCCTTCTCCCCTGAGAGCTATGCCATCACATCTTAGTTATTCCTGCAATGTCATAGTTTTTTGACCTTGTACAGTGTTTCAGTTCCTCCTTCCCTTTTCACCAGGCTGTATGCTTTTGTGGACATACATTAGATGCAGATGTGTCTTCACCTTGTTTTATCATTCTCTTGATCCCATCAATCTGCTCCTTTTGCTTTCCAAGCAAAGATTTGCCCACCATCTAAGACAGAATATGGACTAGAGAGACCTTTCACATGCTCCAGGAAGTCTGTTGCTATATTCTTACATTTTTCACCATGACTAACTACTTAATTTTTTCTTCTGTATAAGATAATTTCTACCACGCCAGGTCCCTTCTCCCTGGTCCCAGACATGTGCTTATGTAAGAGTGTATACTAAGGGTGAAAATGATTGTCATTTATTTCATAAATTCAGATATGGGCCAAATGAAGTCTAACCCTCCCTGTACTCCATAAGGAACACATAGTACATTATATAAATAGTTAATATTTAGTCATAGATCCCCTTACATTTTATGGCCACAGTGAGTAAAACATCTATCTACAGAATAGTACCAGCAGTATTATAAACCAGATTATATATGTAATTACTATATTAAATAAAACAACAATTCCCCTGAAATAATAATCTGTCTCCGGGTGAGGTTTGGGAGGAAATTGGGTTGTCTATAATGCACTCAAGCATAGATCGGCTGGCAGCTAGGACTGCTAGTTCTGAACTGCTATAGTAGTTCTACAGAAAAACTGTACTGTATTTTAGTGAAGTGAAATAGAAACATATGAACTTTTATGGTATTCACACATAATTACTAAAAATGTACTTCTTTTCCCTTCCTACACAGCAAATGTATAGGACATAGGTCCAAAATGTAATCGAAAAGAGAAGTGTCAGCAAAATATATTTTATATCTGTTTTCCTCTTCTATGAATACTACTGATAATGCACACTGTATCTCATGGTAGATCTGTTGATTTAAATAATTTGTCACAGTCTGACTTCTCCCAAGGAAAGGAAATCAGATTATGGTGACTAATGTAAGAAATGCAGTATTAGTGCATAAGGTTCTATTCGGTAGCTCAGATAACTCTTTTTATGTGATATTGTAAAGTGAGTTTAATGTGGTGAAAATTGCTGTGTTAGAAAAGGAATGGAGCACAGGTGTTGCATGGCCAACTGCTGGGCCTATGTTGCAGATTTAGCTGGATGACAGCTCCATTAATGAACAGGTAAACGTTAGTTGTGTACTCATGCAATCTTTGTTTCCCATTGTGCAAAGTTGTTTTTTGTCTCATGTAATGCACTGATAAAGGAGAACTTCATACCTTTATTCAGTGCAAAGTCATGCCCTCTCTTTAATCCATGACCTGATATCACAGTAAGGTGACCTGGACCTTCTCATTCTTAACCAGTTGTATGAGGAGCAGGGAGCAGGGCCAAGACTGGGGGGCCATGATTTAGTCAGATGGTATGCCACCTTACAGCCTGGAATAAGGTTCCTTCTCATCACACTACTCGAGATGATCTGGGGTCATCTCTTGCTACCCTACCCATCATGAATTAAAGCAGAAAAACTTGAGAGGTGCTGCTGCTGATTAGTAACAGGGTTAACATTAGCTGTGGTGACAAAAGCAAGTAATTGTGCTCCAGAGGAAAACAAAGATCTCTCGTAGGTCAGCATACAGCCTTAATAAAGTTCTTGTCTGCAATTGTTTCTGCTAGTATGAATACAGGATGCACAGTAAGGATGCACCAGCTAGGTAAGATTTGAATAGGCAAGATAACTAACAACACATACAGATATTTATTCCTTGCTGTACTGGGTCCGGCTGGGGTAGAGTTAACCTTCCCCATAGCAGCCCTTGAAGTGCTGTGCTTTGTGTTTGGTGTTAGTAAAACACCAGTGCTTTGACTACTGCTGAGCTGTGCTTGAATAGTGTCAGGGCTTTCTCCCCAAATCCACCCACCCTGCAAAGGCTAGCAGGCTGGATGTTGGCAAGAGGTTGGGATGGGACCTTACCGGGACAGCTGACCCAGGCTGACCAAAGGGGTATTCCATATCACATAACACCTGCTCAGCAATAAAAGCTAAGAGAAAGGAGGAGTGGAGGGGACATTTGTTTTTAAGGTACTTGTCTTCCAAAGGAACTGCTACATGTACTGAGGCCCTACTTCATGGGAAGTGGCTGGACATAGCCGGCTGATGGGAATTAGAGAAAAAATATTTTTGTTTTCCTTTGCTTCCATGTACAGCCTTTGATTTTGCTTTATTAAACTGCCTTTACCTAAACCCACAAGTTCTTTTTCTTCTTATTTTCTTCCTCCCTGTCCTGTGGAGGAGGGGAGTGATAGAGTGGCTTGGTGAGCACCTGGTGGCCAGCCAAGGTCAACCTGCCACAACAGCCATATTGCAGCAGGGCCAGAACGTTGCATATAAGGCCATATTTCCCCACCCCTCTCCTCCAGCTGCAGCTGGAGAGGATACTTTTCAAAAGGTACATCCTGGAGCAGCCAAGAGTGAGTTGCCCACTTCCACCTTTACAGCTTGGTTCAAAGGTCCTCCTGGGTACTAGGGTCATCAGGAGATACAGAGCTCCTGCTCCCCTGATGGGAATAGACCCTGGGTCTTGGCAGTGGCCAGCTACCAGATCAAGCCTCAGTCTTTCCAGTTGGCACTACAGGAGAGACTCCTCAAAGGTCACAGCACTTGTCAGCAGATAACATGCAAGGCTGTGGCAGATGCTCTGCTCCAGGTGTCAGAGTCTGCAGGTGAAGACTTGGTGCTTTCGTGTAGCCCATGCAGCCAGCTACTGGAGCAGAATACCCACTTGGAGCATGCCCTGGAAGACCTGGTGGTACATTTGAGATAGAGAACCACCTCTTGAGAAAGAGAAGCTCTCCAGAAGCATTCAAGGAAGCAGAAAATGTTAAATTAGCTGCCCTCACCAAGCAGCTGAAAAATACAGGCATCTGCATGAGAAATTGAGCACCTGATGAATATTCCAGTGCCACTGCCCATCCAAAGTCCCACTGAGGAACTGAAATTCCATGAAATTTTTTCCTCAGCAGAGAGCAGAAGAAATGAGAGAACCTCCTGGAACTTTGCTCACACAGAACAAGCAGAATGAAGTCTCACAGAAGGCAGCTGAGGAGCTTCAGGCCCTACTGGCTGCAGAAGAGGGCTGAGAACTCTCAGCCAAAGGTGTGAGGGGCTATAAGTGCAGCTTATGGAGATGACAAACAAAAACACCAGACTAGCTGAAGAAAATTATCACCTCCATGGGCACATATACTGGACAGAAAAGGTTCAAGTTGAAAATGCTGACCCGAAGGGGCAAGTAACATAAGGGGCAGAGGAGTGAAATTCTTCCATCCAGGTGATCAACTGTCTTCAAATCCAACTGGAAGATGCATAGTGCAAACTGAAAGCCATGAGGCAGATTGGTATGTGGGAGATCTGGCAGATAGCACAAGAGGATTCATCCTCTTTAATTTTGTTCGTTTCAGATGACCTAGAAAAGAACAGGATTGATCCTTGTTACTGTATTTTCAGTCTCTCACCTATTTTGGAGGAATATGAAGAGGATCTAGAAGTGGGTATCAGGTGCTAAAATGAGAGAAACAATGGATTATAATAAACGCATCTTACACAACCCCCTGGAATATCTACAGAAGTGAATCTGTATGTAAAAGTGATTTTTTTAGAGTTTTGATCTTTTTAGAATGGGGGGACCTCTGGAGGGCAACGGGATCCGCTAAGAGGCCCTAGAAAAGCTCAGATAAGGTCCTGAGCCACACTGGAAGGAATTTAGGGCTGTATATGGGCCCCTGCAGAGCTCAGCAAAAGGCCCCTGGGGCTTTCCAGGGGGCAACTCTGCCATGTCAGAGTACCACTGCTGTTGGTAGCCCTGGGGACCCTCCTGTTGGGGTTTGTTAGTGTGCATGTTCCCACTGCTGGGAGCAGAGAGCAGAGGAAAGTGAAACAGTGAGTGACATTGCCCAAAGAACTATCTGCATATACATTGGTCACATGCCAGGAAAGGATGTTTGAACACTGCTGTCCCTGTGTTCACACCCTGGAAGTAAGATGATTGGAGGCTAGGCTTAGCCATGGCTTTCCAGAGCATTCCCACATCCCTTCCCCAGCCTGAACCATCCTCGCAGGTCATTTGGCTACAAGAGGCTTCTGGTTTCCTGTGAGAATTAAATCCTTTCTGAGTATGAAGACTGGTGTCTGGACATATGACCACTAAAGAAGTGCACTTCATGTGCACTTTATGTGCATGTGCAATTGCTATTCACACACAAAGTACCCAGAGGAGCATGTGCTTGAGAATATACCCTGTGCTTGTCGTTTGTCCTCCTTGTGAGTATTTCACTAACTGCTTCTTCTATAGGCCACATTTTCTTTGAAAAAGAGTGCACCTTTGTCTGCCTTTGCTGCTCTTCCTAGAAAATAAAGAGCACTCAGTCTTTCCTCCTTCTTGGGCCATTGCACACCAGACTCCCTTGTGGTCCCCTTCCATGACCCTCCCTAGGCCTACCAGCTTCACCCCTATGCAGTTTTCCAGAATTTCTGCCAGCGACAAACCCCATTTTACCTTACCTATTGAACACCCCATGACTTATGCTGCCCCCAGTTTTAGTACCTTCCCAGGGTATGTGGATCCCACAAAGACAATCAGGTGAACTCACCCATTACTGGCTGCCTTATGTGGTAGCCACACTCACCAGGTCAGTAACCTGCAGGGTTCCTCCTGGGTACCCAAATTGATACTGAAATGGATTTGCTTTCATTTTTGTTTTCTTCTAGTTTGTGTGTGGGTACTGGAAAGAAGGCAGCAGAAGCACACACTGGCCAAAACCTCTTTTTTATTGCCAGCAATAAAGGCAGCTCTCAGCTGGGAGCACAAGTAGGACCCCGTGTTGCAACTCTTGATTCCCTATAAGCAATCTTAAGGCTACATGTACGGAGGCCCTACTTTCCAGGAAGTGGCTGGACATTGCCTGCTGTTGGGAACCAGGGAATAAATCTTTTTGTTTTCTTTTGCTTTTGTGTGTGGCCTTTGGTTTTCCTTATTAAACTGCTTTCACCTTGATCCACAAGCTCCTTTTTCTTTCTTTTCATCTTATTTTCACATTTTTTCCCATCCTGCTGAGTACGGGAGTGATAGAGAGGCCTGATGGCACTTGACAGGTTGCCAAGGTCAACCCACCACATCTGCACTTCTGCTGATTATGGGAAGGGAGCAGCATGGGTCGAATTTTCACCTTGTCCCACAGTTGCTTTACTTACTTTTCCCTTGCTTGGGGCAGAGGTGATGGTGACTTGAAGAACTTTACTGTAATTGAACCAGGATGGACTCCAGAAATGTGCCTGTGTTAAGTCTGAGCACCAATGCGAGCTGAAGCTTGCTGAGCCTGCTGATGCTGATGGACCTCCTGTCAAGCTACAGCGGAAGATTGACTCACTGCTCTCAATGAAGTGCCAATCTTTAGTCATCTGCTACTGAATAGTAATGAGTTCTGTTTCTCTTGTGCCCAGTATATTCAGAACACTGGCAGGAGAACTTGGTCCTGCCAAATGTGGACCATCCGGCACCAGAACTCTGGCTGAGCCCCCTCAGCACTGTCATCATTGCAAACCTTCCTCAAAACATTTTAGAACTATGCTTGACCAGTGGGAAAAACATATCCCAGGTAGCTCCCAAAGCATCCCCTTGCTAATGTGGGTGCAACAGAAGGAAAGGGATGTTTTTAAATTAAAATTTTAAAAATCAGCCCAAGAGTTTTGGAACTGTAGAAAGCAGATTGGAGGGAAATAAATCTTAGGATCAAAGCTCAGTGAATCTAGGTGAGGATTTATGGTACTATTTTAATAAATAAGTTAGCCTAGACAGATATGCAAATTTAGTCTTATACCATGAAAATACTTTTTTTTTTTTAATTTCAAAGGCATTTCAGCATGTAGAACAAACATGACATCCCACAATATCATGAGAACACCTCTTAACTTCTCTTTCCCTTTAATGAATAGGTTTTTTGTTAGGTAGGATCCAGAAATCTTCATACAGAAAACATGATATATGACAGGTATTGTGATAAAAGCACAAAGGGAAAACACTATGACTCTGAAATTGCATTCTTTAGCCTTCATGCTGGACCTTTCTGATGCTTTTCCATGATATGGCCATCATACTCTGCTATGTTTTCATATGCTCTAAATATGCTGTCTGTATGCATCATTCAAGTTTCATGATTGTTTATTTGAAAAGGAATGCGGAGTATAATTAAGACCTTGATAATCCCATAGAGAAAATTTGGGGATGTTCAAAAAGCAGAATTTTTATTTTGGTGGGATACCCTGGCATTTCAGACTGTTCCCAAACAGGACAAAATGTCCATTTTTCTTGGAATAGAATTTCCAACCACTTTTGTTTTGGAATCAGATCTGATATTGTTGAAAGGTTTTCCCTCAATGTTGAAGACCCATTTCATGGTATTTTACAAAAAATACATTATTAAATATAACGTATGATGAATAGAATACAGGACTAATATTATCATATAAAAGACAAAACATGAAACTTTAAAGTGGGTAATTAAATTTAACTTTGCTTTGATTTAATTATTTCTACTAAATTTGAGTGAAGCTGATTAAATCCCACAAGCTTTCCAGTTGCTTCTATGGTACTCTCTTGTGGAAGGCTCTGTTTAAAGTTTTTAGCCAGCTCTAATCACTGAAACTTACCTCTCTCTCTGCATTACAGTCTAGGGAAATGACCTTATTTTTCTTTTTCTCTTGACAGTCCTGAAACAGCTGACAGCAGAAATGACAAAGGTACTGACAGAAAAGTTATTTTTTTCTTCTTCATTTTGATGTTATGGATCGATGTCCATTCCACTAGCAGCCTCCAAACCATAGATCACATAGCGCGTGACTTCCAAGTCAACAAGAGACATTTACAGGTTAGCAAATGTGTTCATTTACCCCTTTGGCAATTCAACGGGGACTCTAGCCATCTGATTCAGAGGAGCACATATGGTAAATACTTAATGGAATATAAATCTTGAGAGCACACCTTGAAATTAAATGAGATTTTCAATGGGAGTCTCATTCCTGTTTTACAAAGGTCCTTTTGAGAATTATATCTATTGTAAGCCTCTGACAGTTATTTATGATCTTGGGCATAGATATATTCAAACGTTTAACCTATCCCATATGTGTTAAATTTAGTTTTATATCAGGATACCAATGTTAACTGCTCACTGACCTACAGAAATAATTAAATTGCCTTAATTCTTCCTAGATTTTATTACTTGACCTTATGACAGGCATCAGGATATGTATGAAGATGCATTTTTATTATTTCTGCAACAGTATGTTTTGAAAATATTTTAAAAGATACTACCCTATATTTACATTCTTGTTAGTACTATGGAGCCACAAGGGATGTATTCCAGAAAATAATTTTTGTGGATTTACTTTAACTATGCAACATGTCTCAGGTTTTATATTTCCTTAATATATTCTAAAAATACATTTGTCTCCAGGGTATGTGAAAGTTTTAGAGATTGGAAACTGCCAAAAGGCCCTTTGATCTTACAGGTTTGAATTACTTCAGTGAAACTGCTCAGACCGAAATGGTTAAAAATGGATTGCAGACCAGTGGAGGCTAATAGCAGAGTGAAGATGGTTTTCCTTTCTCATATTGGAGTTGTGTGAAATAGGAGCAAAACTTCATTCAGTTGTAATCTCTTTTAGCTAGCACACCTTCTGAGACTTGTCAGAACTCAAAAGGGCACAAAGTCCAACCTTTCAGGCAGTCGTTCACTCCTCAGATGTTTGTGCTGGATGAAGTAATTGCTGGTCCCCATGCTGTTTGCTACTGTCATTTTCCTGGAGGTTGCTGCCCCCACAGTTTTTCAGCAGAGTAGTTAACGTGAAGGCTTCCTAATACTACTCTGGAAAAAACAGCTGGATTAGCTAAACAGCTTGTTCTATTTTGGTTTTTTTTTTGTTGTTGTAGTTGGTGGAGGGGGTTTTGTGTTTCTTTGGTTGTGGGTGGTTTGGGGGTTTTTTTGGTGTTTTTGTTTGGTTTGGCTTGTTTTTTGTTTGAAATTATACCAGAGATGTGTGCTTCCTGAATAGACATTTATAATTGAAAATGTCTGGTTCTCAGTTGCACTTTGTTTCAAGCATTGAGAAAGTAAAGCATCAAGGAATCTTTAGATAATACAAAATCTCTCTTACTGCCTTTGATGGATGTTCATTAGAAACCATCTCCTCGTAGGTCACCCAATGAATATAACACTGCATGTGTCATGTGTATGTCTGGGGATAACCTAGCATTTATTTTAAAACATTTCTGGTTTTAGTAGCTTTTGAAGGTTATTTTCATAACAAGTCCAGGTCTCTTCTCTGATCAGAATTAAATATTTTTCTTATTAATCTCCCTGCATTTAAATGAGCAGGATCTCAGAACATATGTTGCCAGCATCACCAATTCAGCATCTAATATTAGTGGGTACTGCAGGCTCTACTGTCAAATGTTTAGGCCTCAATTTTTTTACCAGTTGCATTAGAGGCATCACAGCTGGCAAAACACGTGAGGACAACAAAATGTCAGAATGTTTTCCTGGTCTTCCCAGGACAAACCCAGTGAAGGCATTATGAAGAATTAGGGAAGACTCATAGTTTTCAACCTTTGTTAATTCTTTGCACCCTCAGATGGTTGCTAGCTACTGGGAAACAAGTATCATTTAATCTTTCTTTCTGGTATCCCCATTCTTTGGATAAACAATTAAGTCCTCTTTCTGAAACAAATGTGAGCTTCCGTTGTTAAATTAAGCTCATCCAGAATTTTTCTCAATTGATCATTTTTTTCTTGATGCTTAAATTAGATACAAATGAATACATGTTCTCTGGCCTGGAGAAAATGAATTCTTAGCATGGTTGTTGGGCATTCCCGCGGGATGATGAAATACAGGTTCAAATCATAGGAAAAAACCCAATAAGGACATGTGGCTAATACCTAAGTGATATTACTAGTAAGCTGCTGTTTTAGGGGTTATCTGTGTCTTTATAACACTGTTTTCCACACCATTACATTTTGAGACATATTCCCTAGTTAAATATTTCTTTGTGCTTTCCCAGAAAGACTTAAATTGCATAAATTAACATTTGTGTGAAAAACAATAGCACCAAACAATTCCCGGCAAGATATATCTATCCCTCACTAATTCAGTTACAAATCAGGACAACATAAGTATTCCATGTTTGTAGTACCAGCATTTCTTCACCATCTGAATGAGAAAATTTTATGAGAAATTAGATTTTTACCCCACCTTAACAGAAAGATTTTAAAATTCCACTGTTTTATTTCTTCTTTCTGTATCTTTTTTAATTGTGCAAGTGCATGCCCTTTCAAATTGTTGTGCCCTTAACTCCTTCTTTACTCCCTTGGACGGGTAACTTTTTAATGCAGTAGTAGGATCACACCAGAACAACAAAAGTAGCACATACTGTCTGCAAACCTGTAGTAGCTGCCTCTGTTTAACTTTTTATGTTACATTTGTTTTACTGAAGTGGTAATATAATCCTTCATTTTATCCTTCTGAACATAGTTAAACTGGTGTTTGGAGCTACACTGAGGCTGTCTTTGTGTTTCTCTCAGTGCCCAACCTTAAAAAGTCAGCAAAATTACTTTTAGTAAACTCTGTTGCTTTATTTAATAAATTGCCTTTATTAGTTTCTAGGACCTTTCCTAATCTAACTGCCCAGGAATTGTCGTTTGTAATTTTATTAAAGTATAATTTTTAAATTTTTGTTTGGTTGGGGTTTTTTTTGGTTTTTTTTCAAATTAGACCTTTTGTCATCTTCCTTGCAATTTGTGTCTCCTGTAATGGTGGATTGATTTTTCAACTGACTTTTCAAATAGAGGTCTGAAAATTATAACCACAGTACTTCTTTGGATTCATGTGATCTAATTTCATGTGAGGATATACTTAGCTTCGCTGTCACATTTTCACACTGAATTTCAGGAGGACAAAATTCTTAAAAATTAAATGTCTAAACTGACAATTTTGAAACACCATGGCTATTGTTTTTAATCTAATAACTATTTGTAACATATCAAATTTTGTTTCAGATTCATAGTTTCTGAAGAGTTTCTTGCTGTGTCAGGCTTCTCTTGATCAATTCTAGATGCTTTCAGAGCACAGTTTGTAAGTATTCTCACCTTTGGATGACTTTTATGTGTTTCTTGACAGTATGAATAATAATTTTGTTGGAACTTTTTCTTATTTACAAGTTTTGCCCTTTAACAGTACTGGTTTACTTTTTGTCAAGTAAATATTAATCAGGAATTTCTTCACTTCACATATACCATACAGAATTTCCTCTGTGTGGGTTTCAAAAATTTAAGGAAGAAATGTTACACTTTTTTTTTAACATGGTGGTTTAATTTTTGAACAATTAAACCCATATTTTTCAGCTTCTCAATATGATTTTTCTTTCTAATTTATAATACTTTTACATAGTATACACAGGTGGAACTTAGAGGGAAATTTGAAAGAGCACACAAAATCAATTAATGAACATGGCTCAGACATGCATTTAACTTTATTAACAATAGGAAAATAGATGTAGGGTATAGATAGTTGATCTATGCAATTGAAACAGTGAACACCAACATATCTGTATAAATTAAAGTGATGGAAATATCACCTCACAAAGTTTTAGAGAGAGAAAAAGTAGCACTTAATATTGCAAGATTGCAGCCAAATGACATACACAGGAACAGGCAAATCCATTCCGTATAATCCTCTACTGCAACACAATCTCTAAAATAGAGATCTGTTAGAAAGTAAAACAGGGAAAGTCTGTGACTAATTACTCAGTTAAACAAAAGAAAACAACTATGCTTTGCTCACGTTATGACCCTTTATATTACATTGAAGTAAGAAAAGTAAGAGCTTTTTTGCTAAGCTCTTTAGTTATTTACTTATAAAGGAATATCTGTTCCAGATATGCTGTTAGAAAGATACGTCATGAAATTTCTAACTAATTATAAGTAATTAATACAGCTGAAAGAGTGAAGATCAAGTAATCCATGTGTGAAGAAAATTTCACCCAGTTGAGTCAGAATCAAGAAAGTCTACAGAAGTGAATTTGAAGAAATTATAATCTATTCATGGATATTCAGGGACAAAGAAAAGATAAAAACTTCCTCAGATAAATTATTCATGGTCAATTATTTGCTCAGCTTCAGTCTGAGTACATCTTGTGACAAAATTAGATTTTAATCACATATTTCTTTAAATCCCAAATGAGACATTCAGCATTCAGAGATAGTAAAATCTGTTGGCTTCTCAGTGGTTAGGGGCTGATTCTTCAGCAGTGAGGTCAGTAGGACTATTTTAAACTGATTTCAATTAGAGTAGGGTTAAACTACTGGGACTTTATGGTTCTCTATGTTCCACTACGATTGCACCAGTATAACTTTCCTTTTTCCTCCAGCTGAATTTCTTATGAAGAACAAGGTACACAAACAACGAGAGTGCTGAAACCATAATGGGAAAAAGTTTTTTGTTTGTTAATGAACACAGAACATAGAAAAGGGATTTATTGGTCACACTCCTTATTAGTCAGCCAGTTTACAACATGAACACTATGGGCTAGTTGTTCAAATTTCTAAGTTAATGTTGCACCCTTGACTACTGTAGGGTGATGGTAACTTTCATAACTTCATGTTCTGACATAAACTTTTTTAATTTCTTCCTTTTTTTGGTCATTTAAATATAACTAACTGGACAGGGACTCAGCTTAGTGGAATCTTATGACATCCTCTCTCTTCGTAATTTGGAGAATAGTAGCCAACTGCAATAGGCATGACAAGCTTTAATTCTAATGTTGTTTCCTTTAAGATCTTTGTGATGAAGAGTAAAACTGGGAGGGCTAATCCAAGTATCGGTTTATGCCTGGTCATTTTGTACGTATCAGTTACTCTTTTCCAATGCAGTCAGTTATTTTGCCTATATCAGACATTCACACAGCTGTAGAGGAGAGAGCATGTTTTTCTCATGGCAGAAACACAAGTTGATTTTAACCAGCCATTTTGCAACAAGTTATTTTGAAGTTATAAGTAGCTTTTTAAATAGGAATATGCCCAGCTCCTCTGTAATTGCTTTCTGAAAAAAAACACTATCTTTTGAAGATAATACTGCCTTTTAGATGAGTATTACACCTTGAAACTTTTTGAATGACTATGATTCTTTTTTTCCATGACTCTTTGTTGAATGGATCTTACCGTGTTATTTATTGGGTACATACTTAGGCACCACAAGAGAGAGAACAATATAAATACATCTGTATAGATACACAGATATAAACTGAATAAACAATTAACAAAGGAAATATCAAATTCTAAATGTACTACGGGTCTAAAATTGCCTTGAATTGTAGTTTCTTTTATGAAACACTCATATCAACTATTAATGCAGCAATCAGTTCTATGCTTATTCTTCAATCATGGATGTTTGGAAATTTTTCTATTTTGAATAATGGTATATTAAACCATATTCTTATTTATATATTATAGCTGCCAGGAAGTTATTAGCTAATGCCAAACATGATTTATCCCTCACCTTTGCGATGTCACCTTCCAGCTATACAGTAAATCACCTCCACTGACTTAAGCTAACCTTCCAAACCTCAGAACAGCTTCAAATGCAAATGTGTATATATACACATTTATATACCCACGTATATTAAAATGTGTATATACACCTTTATGTATAAATATGTATATGCATACATATATACATGCATTTTGCATATCTATGTGCAAATTTGTAATATAACACAAACGAAAGTAATATTTAACATTTACTAAGATTACCAAATGAAGCAAGAAAAAGTAAGTAAATTCAAACTTACATGGATCTGCAACTGAAGGTTTGCCTTAAAGCGATCTTCTTTAAGAGTTGCATCTCTCAGTTTTTTGCCCAGAGGAGAACTATCTCATTTGGTATGCTCGATGCTTTCAGTGAATGGCTGCTTTGTATTTTGTATTTCTCTCAGGGCTTGTTTGCTACATAATATTAAAATCTTGCTCTAACAATAGTTACTAATTTGTTCAGGGGCCATTCTGTGGCACACATTATTAGACTGTTCAGACATCAGTTTCTTTATTTTCACAAAATATCTCCATAGTGAAATGTTGGCATTATCCCATTTTAGAAGTACTGAACTGAAGCATGATGATATCGATCCTACTGATTATCCCACTAATTTTAGCAGATCCACTTTGCATTATCTCTTTGCTCACTTTTCAGAGTTCTGAGTATGCAGTGGCATTTCTCCTGCTCAGAGCATGCTGTGCCTCTTGCTGATTGAATGCACAGCAATTAGCACTCAAAACATCAGTAAACGAAGATCCAAATCTCAAGCTGAAAAAAAACCCATGTGGGTTGAAATTAATTTCAATTTAGCTATTTAATAGTAAGGCATCTAAACTGAACTAGCTGTCTAAGCTTTTTCTTTAGCTAATGGAGTGACAGGCAGCTCAAAAGAGCCAGTGCCTCCATCAGCTAGAAAAGAGCTTTAGAACAGGATGAACTGCCTTCTGTAGGTCCCACTCTGCACTGGCAGAGCTTGCTACCTGCTTAATTCCTTCCAAACTGTTTCAAAATTACCAAAAGCTTTGCCAAATGTAAGGAAAAAAAAAAAAAAAAAAGCCACTTTGAGGTAGGCACTGTCCATGTGAAATTTCACTCTAAAAACTTTACTCAAGTGAAAGCAAGGAGGAGACCTGTTAAACTCACACATAAATAGTGCTCTTCCATATGGCTTCATCTATCCTACAGAACCTGCATCATCACATAGATTGTCTAATACTAAGCACGTCTTACCAAAGAGTTCATAAAAGGACCAGCATTTCTGAAATGTTTTCTTACTGGCTGCTGTGCCTAGAAGAAATCACTGACTGCTAATATTTGGATAGTGGGTCAGCTGCAACTGTAAGAGATTTTTCCATAATCTTGATTAATGTATATGCTATTATTAAAAAAAAATATATATTTTTAATGCTTTTCTCCCAAAGAATTCCACAGTGCACACCATTGCACCCCTCTTTTTGTTTTGGTCATATTGTCACTATTTTCAGTTCCTTCCAGTTTTGTTGCTCTGTCTCAAATCGTATTGGTTTGTCTCACTGTCTATATAAAGTTTATGCATTACAACAATAAATCACTCTGTTTTTTTCTTCTTGTCTACATGCTAGAAATTTTATTTCAAAATTAAAATTGTCATAAACACAGGATCTAGCAAGATTCCATCTTGACTCAGTAACTGCTTTCCAATATATAAAGCTCATCACAACAATAATGTTTATTTTCTTGGAACTCTGCAGTAGGACCTCCAAAGTACCACAAAGGGCCACCTCCTTAATTGCCCAGAAAGATCAGCTTGCCTTGCAGAAAGGCTCACAATTTCAGACGTTAAAAATATGACATTTTAAGTATACAAGAACATTTAAGTAATTTTAGAGGTTTATTTGGCTCCTTATACCCTGTGCCATGTGTACATTTAGATTTGGGGTAAGCAAGGCCTTAAAAGTAGAAGAAGATAAAAACTAGCACCAATGGCATTTTTAAAAGCTCCCTAAATGATTCAACTTTTTTTTTTTTTTTTTTTTTTTTTTTAACCTCTGTAGAGTGTGGCATTTTTAGAGTGCAGAACGATAAATAGCTTAATCAGGTCTCAGCCAGCATATCCTTCTTCACTTACATGGTGCAACAAAGGCTCCTGAACTCATGTCTGCAGAAATTTTAGACTATGTTTTGCATTTAACATGTGCATGTTTAATTTTATTACTAACAGAATTAAAATTAAAGAAGATACAAGCTGTAACAGCTGGCTTCACACCAGTAAATTATAGCCCCCATATGTTGAAATTGGTTTGTTCTAGCTACTCAAAATAAATCAGATGATTTCTATGATCTCTAGCTCTTAAGATGAACTGTCCAGTGTGCTTTGAATGCTCATATCTCTGAAAAACATGTGGCAGCTGAAGAAATATTCACAAAGATTTTGAAAATTAATGCCTGAGAAAACAGTTTTACAAATCTTCTTGAACTTTACAGACATTATAGCATTGTAACATAAAGTGAATAAATACTCTAAATCAGTAAAAGCAAATTTTAGCTTCCTGAATCCCCCTGTGCTGCAGCAGCTGAGCAGTCGTAGCTGTGAGAGGCCCATTCTCTTGTGAGCACTGAGTAACATGCTCACACATTGCTTGCACATGGGTGCAGGATTAACAGATATACCAATGCAACCATTTTCCTTCACATTTTAATGTTCCAGCCTACCTTCTAGGACCAGAGATTAAAAAAAAAAAAGATTACATTCAAAAACATGATGATTTGAAAGTGAAAGGAAAAGCTGGGTTTCTTAGTTTCATTTTTGAGGCACAGGCTATCTCCTGGCATAATCTACTTCTGGTAATGGTAATTAGAGATTGCTTTTCCTGAGAATAGTTATATGTGGTCAGAAACCAAATGGGCCCTTGCAAGATGATAGTAAATGAAGGTCCTGTTGACTTTTGAGAGACTCCTCTTTGGGTTGAGTAGCAGAATGAGAGTATTAACCTTAACATGGGACTGGTTTTCTCTGAGCACTAAAAATGTCTGGAGTTTCCCAGAAGTCCCTCCAAGGTAGAAATAAATTTATTTTATGCTACTGAAATACCATGAGAGGTTAAGGAAACATTAACATACTTTAAACATTTGGTATCTCCAACACAAAAAGTCTGCTGACGCTCTGATTTGGCTTCACAGTGGCATCTATATGGCCTCCATTCAGCAATTTTTTTCAGAGGTTTATAAGGCCTTGCCACAAACTACTCAAATTGTGCAACCGAAGACATATTGCACCGAACTCTGGGATATAGGCATCTTAAACCAAGGCTTCTGCCAAATAAATATTTTTGTCTTTTCAGACTCTTTCAACTGTAAATAAGATTGTTTATAGAATCTGAATACACATTTTCCTCACAATAAAGGTAAAGAAAGAAGATTTGCATTAGTTTATTAACCCATATATATAAGCATTTTATGATATGAAGCTTCTTAACTATTCCTTTTAATAACTTAGAGACAAAAAGCACTGCTTGTAGGTTGTGATTCATTATTGATAAAGAGTAGAAAAAATAGTATATAAACATACTGAGGCTAATAAAATTGTGGAACACAGCTGGCTGAAATCTAGGAATGATAAGAACAAGTAACCACAAACCAACTGAATTAAATGAGAAGCCAAAAAATGTTTGGCCAATACCAGAAAGAATTTAAAGTAGAGAAAAAAAACAACACCTAAACCAGAGAGATAGGGAAGATAGATCAGGGAAGGGATTTTTTTCTACTGATTCTCAAGGTATTTGGATGAATTTTCCTCATACATCTTTAATGTTTATTTCTTGTCCAAAGTTCCTAAGTCCAGTCCAGCTCCCAAAGTCCCAAGTTCCCTATCCAGAGTTTCCAAGTCAAGGCTGGTTTGTTGAGAAAATCCTTGCATCAGCCTTCAGATGAACAAATCAGAAATCCGGTATTTCAAATGTATCAGTAAAAATTTTGATTGTAAATGCAGAGCTTACAAGTAAAAGCTTGTAGGTATCCTAGGTACCTGGAACACAAGCATGAAAATTATTTTCTCACTGCATTCATTCCATGCTGACAAGCCTCATGATTTTATTCTGTGTTTCATAACTATTGTGAATTTTCAAAGGACCCAGCCTCAGGAGTCTTGCTGTCTGCAAACCCTCAGCTTTTCTTAAAGTGCATTTTTAGAAACAAGTTATAGTCATCAGAACTGCAAGGGATGGAAAGATCAACAAACCCTAAAAAATGCTAGAGAAAACTTTCAGCCTTCAGAAAACTACATGGTAAATGGCATGTTCACAAAGTACTTGTGGTATTATTTCATGAATTTATTTTCATACTAAGACTTTGAAAATATGATGTTGGAAATATCAAAGGTTCACTTCACAGAGAGTAAAGATGGACAGATTTTAAGTGTTTGTATGACTTAAGGAAACCTTGACATAAGGCCATCATGTACACATTGACTGTGGGACTAATGGAAGGAGAAATGTTTTCATTTCTCATTATATTTTTTTTCTCTGTAGGAAATATTAGGAGAATTAATTATAGTAACATTCTTTTGCTAGAATTGGGAGCTCAGAATTGGGGGTCATCACTCACACATCAATCTGAGATAGACATAAAGGTCTTCTTTGACAGTGTCCAAGCCTCCCTTTTAATTCTGTCTCTCTATACACTTTGCTTCTTTGCTCTCTGTCTTGTATGATTTTGCCTATATAGCCATTTGCTCCACATTCTCATCTCCCCAGATACTGTGTTTTAATTTTGTGATAGCAATCACTGCGTGTAGACATCAAGATTTTTTTGTCACTTTATAAACGTCATCAAAAAATTACTTTCTATTAGGAAAGCAAAGTCTCAGCTTCCCAGGCAATTGGAGCCAGACTCAGAATATTGCTTGAGGCAGAAAGTGGATATAAAACAGTTCCTGCTCTTTTGTCCTTGCAATGCTTAGAGGACAAAGTGACACAAAAACAATGAATGCCCTACCTGTTCATCTCTATGACAGGAGTTTGGCTTAGATAACAGATAAACGCTCTGGTCTCAGTCTCAAGTGAACATTGTCAAATTAACACAAGCCACTATATCAGTTGTCAGCTTAGTCTTTGTTCCAGCAAATGACAGATAGGAGCAGCTACTCATATTTTTTTCACACCCCAAGAGCATGTGATGACATGCTGTTCATACACAATGAGATGCAATGTACCACTGGGAATAGTTTCCTCTGTGCAAAACCTGTCACAGTCATGAGAAGTCATTACTGATGTGGCTACACAGTTGTATGAACAGAATATGGGTGCCTTGGGAGCTGAGCACAGCTTGAGAGAAATCCATGTGAGAAAAAGATACTGTTCTGTTTTCTCTTTGTGACACTTCATACACCTTCCTTGCAAGAATACTCTTTGGGTGGTGCAGAAAATGGAAGTCCTGACCACCTTGGTCATTAAAGAAGCTGTGATACTTTATAAAGTGATTTTACAAAGAGTATGAATTTGCAGCCTTGTGTTATGAGAAAATCAGTTTGGAAAAATTATATCCTCCCTAGCAAAATTACTCCTGTAGTTTTAATTGCCCATAACATCCTGCTTTATTTCTACCCTTAATTATTCTCTATTATTCTTGAACACTGCTGACTTCCATACTCCCATTCAGAAGTATATGTGTTTCACTGGTGGATGAAGTGATGGCCATATATACTAAGGGGATTTATTTTTTCTTTCTTGAGTAGATGGAAGAATGCACTAAACCCCGCTATTTTCTTCCCCAGAAGATTGTTGTGCTAGTTCTCTTCTAAATCCTGCCCTACACCAATTTTGTTGTGGCAGTTCAGCCATCATTATTTTATGCTGCCATCAGTTGTCTGATCACACAGGCCAACGCTGAACTCAGCAACAGCCCCTCACAAGTCTTCTTTCAGACAATCCGGCCATAAGTTCCTGGGGGGCCCAGCTCTTCCACTGCCCTCTGTGGTGCCAGCATTGCCTGCTGGACACAACAGACAGATGGCTCTCTCAGTGGCCCTTCACATGGAAGAACACCACTATGAGAGCTCAGCAAGATGCAAACAGCCCCAACAGAAGCCACACCCAACAGGAAGTTCTTCTGACTGATCAGCTCCTGGCTGATATAGCCCTGGCCTCACCCACCACCTCAACCATGACCACCTGGGGGAGGGCAGAGCCACAAAGACACAGGTGGGCCAGGTTCTGCCTCTGGAACCTGAAGCCAATACAGAAAACAAAATATTCTGCTAGGTTATGACTTATTCACAGGTCAACTCCAACTTGGGGCCCACAGCTCAGGCCCCAGCTCTTCAAAGATTAAAACTATACTTAAATCACCTTTCAATCTTTTTTTTTTTTTTATGAGATACACCAATTCCTTTCAGTCTTTTGGTTAGGCCTTTTCTTCAGCTCTTGAATAATTCTAATAGCTCTTTTCTGCATGCTTTCAGATTTCCCAGTATCTTTTTTTAAAAAGAAGGAATAAAACAAAACAATGTCTATATTTTATGAAGTCAATCTCAGCAGTTAGAACTATATATATATAACCATATATATATATATATTTTTTTTTTTTTTTTTTTATTAAATCAACCCCAGAAATGCATAATACAGTGAGAAAATCATTCCTTACATCCCAGTCCAAATGGGCTTTTTCTACCACTGTGTTGCTTGGAAGTTCACATTCAGGTACTCATTTGTGGTGACCAAAAGTGTTTTAAAAGTCTTACCATCCAGGTGACAAAGTTTTACTCTGCAGGCACAGCCAATGTTCCTAGTTCTTTAGTATATATTTTGCATTCACCTTTAGCATGAGGGGGACTGGCTTGTTGATGAGCTCTGATTCTTCTGTATAACTGTATTCTTCTGTATAACTCTGTATAACTTATAGTTTGCCACTCTGCAGTCTGTGTGTCAGCCATGTATGTCGTGAATTGCAGTTTAGTTTTACAACTGCGTACAGGTGGAAGTGTTAGTTAATGTATCAATTCATGTGTACCTCCACTAGAACTATCTATTTCATAATGATTGCTCATCCACAAATACTATTTGAAATATGTCAGCAAACTACTTCTTAATTCACTTACTGTGTACCTGCATGATACTGTGTTTATTTTTTAATCAAAATGTTATGAATTTCTAAAGCAAGTATCTTACTCAAGTCTACATTTATTATATATAAAGTCTAAATCTAAAGTCTAAATCTATTATATCTAAATAGTTCTTTTAGTATTCAGACTTTAAATTTGGTAATTTAGCCAAAGAATGGAATCATGTATGTCTGATAATAAAGTCACATTAAGAAAGACTAATGATAATACAATAGTTAGTAAAACAAAAATATTTTTCAAAGTATATTGCTCAAAGAATCTTAGTCAACATAAGCAGCACAGTTCTCAGTACCAGTTCTGTGTCCTCAAACACCAAATAACAATTACCAGCAAATATAGACTGAGCACAAAGGTAAATCTATCCTTGAGGAAACTTCAGCTCTGACAGGATGAAATAAGATTAAAGATAGACAGAAGGAGCTAGATTGACAAGACTGAATTAAGCTCTTTACTTCAAACACCTAAGGGTTTCTTAAATTCAGGTGCCAGTAGCATTTATAAGACCTTACTCAGCCAGTGCCTAAGCCTGTAAAATTCTGTAGCTGCTAGAAAGCTGATCCCCAAAGGGATTTATCCTGCCAGCTTTTAATTAACTGGGAGTAATAGAAATGGTGAGTGCTTCAGATTCAGGACCTTAGAAACCTCTGTGAGCCTTGGTCCAAATGCTTTGATTTCAACAGCTATATCTGTACATTACTAAACAAACTGGGACACTTGAGTATTTCAGGGTCTATCTCACTTTGGTGTGTAAACCAAACATATGTAATGCACAAGTAGGACACTTCCTAGGGTACCTCACTGGAAATCTCAGACAAGGACCCTAGTCCTACCAAAACAGTGAGAAGAAACTGGTGGTGCAGTGCAGCAATGCAAAAAAAGACAGATTTAAATCATTATGACTTCTAAGTGTTCAGTTTTCTACATGTTTTTTAGTGGCAGTTACATGGTTTGAACTTGAGTCTCCCAAAGGAGTGAAAAATACAGACTATAAGGTTGAACAAGGTTGTTCTCAGTCTTTTTCTGTTACTCCCTGTGCAGGTTTAGTAAAGTGGCAGCGGGGCTCTGCAATAGCCGCCCTCGTGGCTGGCGCCACTGCTGCTCCCCGCCCCCTCCCCCCTGCTGTGACTGCGGACAGGGAAAGAAAAAAAAAGGTTTTAAAATGCCCTTTTGAGTTGAGATAAGGAAGGTTTAATATACGAACACGCAAGAAACTGCTGCAGCAACAATATTAAGAAAGAAGTAATACACAGAAAAAGGCAATACCGGAGTTAAAGAGACGAACTGAATACACACACGTGCGAACTCCGAAAATGCTGAAGCTGAACTGAACGAACTGCCCTCCCCCCAGAAACTAGCCTCCAGGGAAGGACATCATCATGGTATCGAATAGCTGCACCAAATTAACCCTGTCCTGTCCGAACCAGGATACTACCAAAAATTAATTATTTTGCATATTAGAAGCACTTCGACAGGGATGAATGATAAATTCCTCTCTTGAAAAACAGGAGGTGTTCCCATAGAGGCCAGGACTTTGTGCATTTGTACAGGCATAGGTTTAAACTGGTACTGTAGATTAGACAATTAAGCCTGATCTGCTCCAAAAGTATTCCAAAAACTGAATATGTACTGAGGGGAAAAACAGTGTCAATATTCTTTTAGGAAAAAAAAAAAAATAGTAGGTTGGATGCTCAACTCTAGGAGAGAATTTCTAGCTGCAGACCCAAAGCAGAGGGAAACATACCCTTCTTTTCTGGAATTAAGCATATAACTCATCCTCTCTTCCTCTTTGACATTTCCTGGAGATGAGCTTAGGCAGCTCCCTTCTGCAAAGTGGATTCCTTTTCTAGTTCATCCCTTTTATAGGGCAGTAGAATATCCTAATCTCTGGGTGTGTTTCTAGTTATTTGCAATGCATCTATTGCTTAGGCTTAGCCATATTTTCACTCTCTCCCTTATGAAGCTAATCTTAGCTACAACAGCAATTCTTAAGTAGGGACCTAAATAAGTACTCTGTTAGACTTTCAGTCACTTTGTTGACCTGGAAGTGAGTGTGGACAGTTTTCAACAGTAATAGATCTGGTGTATAGCCTATCCCAAATTCTCACTTTTAACTAGAGAAAGAGTGCATTCAAGAAAAGCACAGCTCTGAGCCTCTGAAGTGCTGGGGCCCAGGTTGTGGGCCCTAGGTTAGAGTTGACCTGTGGATGAATCACAACCAAGCAGAATGTTTTGTTTCTGTTGGCTTCATGTTTCAGAAGCAGAACCTGGCCCACCTGTGTCTCTGTGGCTCTGCCCTCCCCCAGGAGGTCATGGTTGGGGTGGTGGGTGAGGCCAGGATTACATTCACCAGGAGCCGAGTAGTTAGAAGAGCTTCCTGTTGAGTGTGGCTTCTGTTGGGGCTGGCTGCATCTTGCTGAGCTCTCATAGTGGTGTCCTTCCATGTGAAGGGCCACTGAGGAGCCATCTCTGTCCGTTGTGTCCAGCAGGTGATGCTGGCACCACACTGGGCAGCAGAGGAGCTGGGCCCACGAGAACCTATGGCAGGACTGTCTTAAAAAAGACTTCTGAGGGGCTGTTGCTGAGTTCAGTGTTGGCCTGTGTGATCAGGTGACTGATGGCAGCATAAAATGATGTTGGCTGAACCAGCATAACAAATACTTACTGCAATTAATCATGGAAAAAATATTTGCATGGAAAGATTAATGTGTTTTGTATAATAAACAGTGTAAATAAAAATGAGCATTACAAATCACTGGGAATTATTTTATTGAATTTATATCAACAAAAAATACAGTACAAGTTTATATTTAAGTAACACAAGAGTCGCTTAAAGAACTCTGATGTATTTTGTTAGTTGATATATTTACATTCCTTCGGGTCCTGCTGAAATTTCAACAGTACTGTTTTAGATCCTAATGTCACTGCATCAGCTGACAGGGCAATACCCAAGCACTGCATGCTCTAATAGTAAAGGACATCAGCTCATAGAAATTAGCATATTAATGGTTTTCAATCAGTATTTTAAAAGTCCATATATTCAACATACAGAAGATAGGTTTCTACAGATTAATGATTGCTCTATCAGTTATCTATGCACAGGCTAACTTAGAAGAATCACCTTTTTGAGCTGTATAGAAAACTGAAATCCTAATTTTTGAGGACTTCCCAAACTTGCCCATTTTTATTTTCTTTTAAATTATTTAGGCTCCTGAAAGGAACAAAAGTTTTCCCTCCAATTCCAGAACTTACTGATATGCCATATCCTACCAGGAGTGCACAAGCCTATTAGAATAACAGTATCATAGAAATATTTGTTCCGTGGTACTGACAGAAATGTTTCTGTCTTCTCAACCCAGAAAGGCTGGCAATACCCAAAAGCAGTTACACTGATAAAGAGCAAGTCTGCCCAAGTTAAAAGCACTAGATCTTTTTCAATAAAAGCTTTCAAAACTCTTTGAAAGCAGCACACTGGGCATATACTGAATCCAAAAAGGTGAGAACTACAGGAACCAAATATATGTAAACACTTTTTTTTCCCCTCCCTTTTGCTCCCTTAAGTGTAAGTAAAGGCCACAGCATTTAAGTCAATAAGCTATTAGAATTGCCTATGGACTAGTGAAGCAAGAAAACATCTTGATAGTAAAAGAAATTAGAACAGTGCCATCAATTTCTCCCCAGTGTTACCTTAAAATATTCCAAGAATTACCAATAGCAAACTCCAAGCCTCTTTCCCTTATTACTGCTATCTCTTCCATTGCCCCATCATTCCCTCTCCCTTTCCTCCTTGCCCACAAAAAACCAAAAATCCAAGGAACATATCAGCTAAATATAAATGTACTTGTAAATGGAAAAAATACCTACAGTGGAGGGGCATTGTTGGTGAGGCATGCATTGGTTTTGTTTCTTGTTTCTTGTTTTTGTTTTTTTTTCTTTTTTTAAAAAAAAAAAACCACCAACACAAAAGGTGATTGTAGGAGTTGTGTTTTAATCCATAGCATACTGTATGAAATAAATTCAGCCATGCTTTTAAAGCTTAATGAGTTGTTAGATTTATATATTGCCACTCTCAATACTTTCCCTAAAAAATGCACATCACGCTTCAACCATAAAAATATATAGACAAAATAAAAGCGATCCATCAAAAAAGAAATTAAGTTGTCCCCAAAATATAAGGACTTCTAGAAATTATGAGGAAGAGAGAGTTCTGACAGTCAGATAGATTAATAGAGTGATAATAAATTAAACATAAACCACCAATCTCAGCTGCCTGTGATCTAATGGTCACTCAGGGACATCACAGAGCTTTAACATCTGGTGCAAAGAGGGCAAAGTTACCACTACACTGGCCTTTCACCTTCTAAAGACACTGGGATTGCATATGGCACAGCTGCACGTGTACCAGATGCTCGCTTAAAACATGCAACAGTCCCTTCCCAGTAAAGCCAAACAGTTTAAGTGATTTTAGTCCAAGTTAAATCACAATGTGTATAAAAGAAAAAGAAAACAGAATACTACTTTTCCTATATAAGACTTCCTACTTGGAAGACCTATACTTAGATAAGGGAGGTACTTGTTTCACTCCAGGTCAAATGAGAGGGCTGGCCACTAAGTCCTGGGAAAAAGCTTTGGAAGGCATTGTATAACAGTTGGCTCCCTTTAGCACATTTTCAGTATATCCCCTTTCAAATGGAAGTGGCTATGCTTGAAAGCACAAAGTTGCAATTTAGAAGACCAATGCCACAGCATACACAAATAATGACCTCCAAACCAATAAAAATGTATATTCAAATGTAATGGGACATTAAATACATAGGGAAATTAATATTAGATCAACAATTTTATCTTGCATACAAGATAATTTGTTTCACTCTTTCTTAATTTTGGGAGATGTCTAAAAGATTGTCTATACTATATACAGCTGTGCCCAGCAGCACTGCAGCTTTTAATCCTTATATAAAGGTTTATTTCTATTTACTATCAAAAGGTTTTGTTTAATTATACCTTGTATCAACATGATAATGTTACAACAGACTAGAAGTACTTGCTTTGAATAAATCTGACCTTCATCAGTAAGGAAGGGAATATTTGAGGATTTTGTCTTTTTGTGGTTTGTTCCCCCCTCCCCCCCCCCCCCTTGTTCTCTGAAAAGAGTGCATTTTTCTGCATATCTTACCACCCAATCTGTTGCTTACTATTTAACCAACTATTAACTCTATTTCTAACTACTAGTACTAATAACTTCTTCCACTCAGGAAGTAGAAATTAGTTGGACAAAGTAGTAAATTCTTAACCATGCCTTCCTGAGGTAGAGGAAACAGTTTCTACTTCTAAAGGCACATGACTGCTCCATACTACATGGCAATACAGATTCACTTCAAACACGCTTCTGGAGTGGCATGACTCTGAAAACTTTACACACAAGTGACTTCATAGAATCACAGAATGGTTTAGGTTGGAAAGGACCTCAAAGATCATCTAGTTCTCACCCCCCTGCCATGGGCAGGGACACCTTCCACTAGACCACCCAACCTGGCCTCGAACACCTCCAAGGAGGGGGCATACACAACCTCTCTTGGCAAACTGTTTCAGTACCTCACCAGCCTCACAGTGAAGAACTCATTTCTTAGATCTAATTTAAACATACTCTCTTTCAGTTTAAAGCCACTACTCCTAAAATGTCCCTGTCCAGCTTTCTTGTAGGCTCTCTTTAGGTACTGAAAGGTTGCTATAAGGTCTCCCCAGAGCCTTCTCTTCTCCAGGCTGAACAACTTCCAACTCACAGCCTGTCTCGTCCTCAATCCCCCTGATCATCTTCATGGCCCTCCTCTGGACCCAATCCAAAAGTTCCATGTCCTTCTTACGCTGGGGGCTCCAGAGCTGAATACAGCATTCCAGGTGGGGCCTCATGGGAGTGGAACAGAGGGGAGGATCACATCCCTTGATGGGCTGGTCACACATCTTTTGATACAGCCCAGAATATGGAAAAGGTATTTTAAGGCTATGTAAATCTTTCCAGGGATTGCTTAAAAGTGCAATTGTCTTCTCTTCATTATGGATTTTTTTTTTTTTTAAGTGTTTGTAAAGGACCTTACACAATGAAAATATGTGCCTAGTTATCCATTTATCATACCAAATTACATAAAGAAAACAAAAAATTCTGTGTAAAGAAAGGCAGACAAGTATGGGAATATTTGCTTTCACACTTCAAGGCAGAGATTGGCAGCTGGCACTAAAACAAGCAATTTCGTCAAGTATCACAATCCTAATCTTGCAAGATTGTGGTACCACCAGAGCTCACTTGGCTCCTTCAAAAGGAGAGATGGATAGCCTCATTTTTGACTCCTCCTCCTGTTTTTGTGGAAGATGGGAGGGGAGAAGAGGAAGGGATATGTGGTTGCTTGGTGGCAGGGAGATGGCAGGGGGTGGGGGGGGAAGAGAAGACCCTATGGAAGTATAATTGTTATATTTAAGGGAACTTTTGAGAGACAGTGCTCAAAATTTTTACTCTGGTTTTCTTTTACATGGTGTGACAGTTAAGTAGGAAGCCTTTAAAAAGAGAAGAAAAAAGATAAAAACAAAGTGACATTACTTCAAAATCTTCTTTCCCCAAAAGGTCTAACAGCACAGTATACATGAAAAGTTAGCCTGTTTGACTCAGTAACTGTGAGTGGAAACCAAGTTTTGTTACATATGTATTGTATTTAATCTCTAATGCAGTGTATGTAATCCAGTATAGTCCAATACAGTACTTTTCTGCAGCAGCAACAAAAATTAATAGAAGGTTAAAATTACCCCATACTGCTCAGTTAACTCAGATGTATATCACTGTGCTATCATCCTTTTGTTATTGTAAATTGCTTTCTTTTTCTAAAAGTAGCCTTCAAGGACAAAAACTTATAGTATGCCACCTCAAACCACAAATAAAAGTCTGCTGTAATGCAAGTCTGAAAAGTATAACTATGTCTCTATGCTTGACTTCCAGTTTACTCAAAGACATACCCTGAACTTACATTCTCTCTATTTGTGAGAGTCTTCAACATTTTTTCAGATTTCACAGACATTTACACATGCCTCATGGACCGGGTGCATTCCAAATCTAAATCACAAATGGGAAACGCTTCCCCCGACAAACCTCCAAATCCAACCAGTACTAAGCCATCAACTGTTAAGGCAAGAGGGCACAAGCTTCAATATAGAAAGTTCCACTTAAACATGAGGTAGAAATCCTTTACTTTGAGGGTGGCAGAACACTGGAATGGGCTACCCAGAGAGGTTGTGGAGGCTCCTTCTCTGGAGACTTTCAAAACCCGTCTGGACGTGTTCCTGTGTGACCTGCTCTAGGCAATCCTGCTCTCGCAGTGGGGTTGGGCTAGATGATCCCCTGAGGTCCCTTCCAACCCCTGTGATTCTACGGGGACTCTGTGAGTTACAGGACATAGGTGATCTTTGTTCAGATCATGATTTGACAAGTTATCATGCATTATCCTCTGAGATCTGACAGCACTGTCTAAAGTATGTTTTGTATTTAATATTTTTAAAATTTGCATGATCAAAATACAAATTATATCATACAACTGAAGGTAAACATTTGCACAATATATTTGTCAAACTGGAAGACACTGTTGAACTGATTTCCAAGTCAAATCCCCATTATTCAGAATCATCCAGTTAGAAGACCACCATGCTAGTTGGGTCTCTACAGCAAGAACATATTCTGACTCAATTCAAATAGAAAGAATTTTCAATTGACAATAGGAGGGGAACAACTTATCACAGCAATTACAAATAACTAAGTTGTTACCATCTCTTGACAAGTTTTATTTTATTCTTGTTTTATGGTTTCTTGTGGAATTATATAACTAATGGAATGTTTTGCATATGGGCTAAACTCATGAGACAACATCTGGGTGTTGCATTTCATCTCATAGTATTTGCAGAAACAGGCTGTTGGGATGAGTATCTTTCTCTCTCACAGAAATAATGTCTCCATTGTATTTGTTTTACTATTGGGTTCCTGTATAAAAATGCCCAGATAAACAGCGTCCACGAGTCAACTGAAGGAGGTACAAGGAATTAGCAAATTCTCTTTCATATATTTGTGTTATATAGCATATTTAGTGTATTATAATGCACTGTACAGTACCAAGTTCAAGAAAGGTGACCACCCCATTATCCATACTGGAAAAAAAAAAGACCCAAAACATCAGACCCTGAAGCTCTCTCTCTACCTTTCAGAGAGAATTGTAGAGAGAAATAAGGTTTCCCCAGTTCCCTCAGCCACTTCTCATAAGACTTGTGCTCTAGAATCTGCACCAGCTTCATTGCCCTTCTTGGGACACAGTCCAGCACCTCAGTGTCTTTCTCATGGTGAGTGGCCCCAAACTGAACACAGTATTGGAGGTATGGTCTCACCAGTGTCCAGTAGATGATCACTTCCCCAGTCCTGCCAGGATACAAGCCAGGATGCCATTTACCTTCTTGGCCACTAGGAGTTCAAAGGACCCACCACTGTCAGCTCTTACAGCTGATTAATTCTTAACAGAGAGTCACATCATCAGCTCTGTTAAACGTCTGAGGGCTGAGCTCCGCAGCCCAGTGTTGCTACCAGCAGCGAACTTTAGGAGTTCCAGGATACCTCTCCACATATAATCAAGAAATGCCACAGAATTCATTTGCAGTCTGCAAAAGCAGTTTTATCTCTAGAATTAATAGCCTTTATGTTTACTGAATGGAAGAACAGCCTAGTAAAATTTTGGCAATGATAAAACAGATCTGTAGTAAAAAAATGAAGTTTTTAATTTTTACAAGGCATGGATACCCTTCCTGGGTTCTTGGCTTGGGGAATAAAAAAAAAGCAAAAGGCGATAGAAACAGTCTGGTGGATGATATTGGATACATATGAAAACTCAGACTTTTGTGGTTTGTTTTTTTTTTTTTTAAAAAAAAGAAATGGAGAGAAGTTGGATTAGTGGAAGATGTAGCAAACCATATACCGAGTCAAGCTCGGAGCACACACAAGATGACTAGAGTAGGAAAAACAGAAATAATTTTAGGCTTGACAGCAGCTTCCTCCTTTGCAGACCTCAAAGGCAGTTTATTTTGATGCTACTGTTGGAACACACTTAAGTGACTAACCAGCACTTTTTCAGTCATAGTCTGAAGGGGAGGGGTTGGGGGCAGGGGGAAAGTCACAAAAAAACCAAACATGCACACAGTGCATTACAAAATCATTTCTATCAGTCATCTGACTGCTAAGGGACAACATTTAAATATGGAGAGGTTAAGGATACATTATATGACCTAAACTGTATGTCCTCATATTTAACTACAATTTGGTTTTCAAAGTTATCACTTCAACCTTTCCTTTTTACTGCTGCTTATATTGTCACTGGGCATCTAAATTTTTACTACAGGCAACATGCCACAGCTGAACAGAGGAAGACAGCGTTTGCCAAAGCTGAAAAAAAGAAATTGCTGTGATAGTTGAGATGCATATAAGAACCTGGATGACAATTTTAGTTATGTGCATGAACAGCAAATACTATACTTAGGTCTGAACAGGCAATTACAAGAAATAGCTACCTTGGATTTGTGAGTTACTGTTTGTTAGCTGAACAATAATACCTGAGTATACACAGTTTGCTCCAAGTACAAAGTCTGGTATTTTCACCATTAAACATACAAGAGCAGGCCTGCACTCAATCTGACACAAGCCTCACTCCTGACCTCTCATATATCATATGTCATTAACGTGCAAACATGTGAGAGCTTGTGCATTTAGACAGGCACACTTCAGTACAGGTGCTTAATCGTTAAGGTACCTAACCGATTCTGCAAGAATAACAAAACAAAAATCACATCAGAAGTGTCACAACAGCAGATGTCTCTCCCTTGGACCTCTCAAGACAGAAAAGAACTCAATGCTCATATTGAGTACAAGGCAGAACAGATATGTTGAAAACTTGATTTTTTCCATTCTGGGTGCTCCTGACTTCTTGATAATCATAACAAGGTTAGGTATTCAGATCTCATCTTTACATATTGACACTCTACCTCCTCACCTTTCTCTGAATCTCCTGATGAAGATTGCCTTCTTGCAACAGCTTTCAATAGAAACAGGTATTAATTACAGAAGTCTTCCTATTCATCTACATGAATCAGTTTTTATAATTATTTCAAGATATTTTAACATAAAGCAACACTATTTCAGAAGGTTGGTTTCTAAACGATGCTACACAGCTATTGTAATTCTAGTGTGCATTTTCCAATCATTTATTAAGAGTAATTACTAATTTATACATTAGCCATTCCAATACCAATAAAAATGCTCATGTATTAAGAGACTGAATATTTTACATTGTATTTTGGCCAATATTTGGTTGCACTGGAACATAGGCTGACATTTCAAAATTACACGTTTCACATAATTTTTTTTAAAAATTTTCATTTCAAGAAATAAATAATTATAAAAATCTTCTCAGGTTTACTTGTCCTGAGATTAACTTCTGGGAGTACAGTTGCAAACACTGTACATTAATTTGGCAACTTCTAGCACAGATTAAGTCATGCAATGAAGGAGCACTGAGAAAATTACTATATCCAAGAGGAATGCGTAAATGAATGTCATCAATAATACATGCCCAGCCACTTTTGGGTTTCAATTTTACACAGTATGAATAACCAGTTCTTACTTTTCATAGCTTCATTATCAATGACATCAAAGTTACAACGTGGGGAGAGCCAGGAGGGAATGCCAACACTAGATAAGGCAATCATTTCACCATAGTGAAATGAAATTAAGGTTTTTATTACTAAAAAAAGCACTTACTAAAAATGACAAGGAAATCCTTGTCAGACAGGACTAACATCAATCCAGGCTGTATGCAATACCACAGCTAGAGCTGGCGTACCAAAAAAACAGTTAAGGAAGGAAGGAAAAAGGAAGGGAGAGAACCCTGGGATTTGGATATCAGGAAGGCAGCTGATCTTGGCTGCCTGGCTTCCAGAGAGAAGCACCAGGAGCTGCAGGCATTTCAGAAGCAGGCAGCAAGTCTGGCATGCAGGACTTGTCTCCATACTTGGTCCTGACAACTAAAATAAGCTTGGTGAATGAGTGAGCATGAAAAAAACAACAAAGTTGTGTGAGATGCTTGGATTTTGCATTACAGTGCACTATCTTTTTCACAAGGTTTTCTTTTGGCTTTTCAATTTGACCTTTTTCTAGTTCTGCTTGTAAGCACTCAGCTTCTGCTGGTACAGGTTCTTCCCAGGCTCCAGACAGCTTCCCCTCTCAAACTAAAGCATGATGAAAACTTCACTTACATTTAGTCCTCTCAGATTAAACGTAAACTACATTAACAACAAGCACCTGGCCTTCTCGGTGGTGGGGCTACCTGGAGGTCTGTGCCTTCTGGCCCCACAGCACATCTCGGGCAGCACAGATGTGTTTTGTCCCATACCTTGGTGCAGGCTGATCTCTGTTTGGGCAAGAGCTCCCAGAAACACGTTTCTCTTTCATTACAGAACTGACAGAGTAGGGAGCTACTTACCTCGTTGACACAGAGACGGGAAATGCCAGCATACATCAGAAATACATAGATTTGAAATACAAATCTGTTCACCATACCTGCCATTGGGACTGTAAATGTCCAACACTCCTTTCTTAGAGTTATACTGGATCCTAGGCTTGGCCTTCTTAGCTTAGCTTACCTTACAGCAAGTACCCTGCTTCATTTCAAACTTCACAGAGTTCATTCTTCAGCAGCACTCAACATTCAAAATGCTTTATTGAATGCAGCTTTTCTTCAAGGTGTTCTCAGTGAAGTTTCTTTTCAATACAGGCTATTAGTCTATTATCAATTATTCAGATGCTAGTCACAAAATTTTGTATTTTTAAATCTTTTAATTCCTGGACAACTGGGAAAATTTGGAGGTAAACTGAGAATCTCAAAGCTTCAGCATGTTTCACCTGTGGATAGAAGCCTGGAGAAACTACTACTAGCACACAGACCATATGATACATTTAAAGCATCCATAATGTTTCAAATTCTTTTAATTAGTGTTCAGAATTCTTAATGTTACTGACTTCCTGGTGCCTCCTTTAAACTTCTGCTTTGCAAAACAAGTACCATTTCTTTCAGTCTAAATCCACTTTACTAACATCAGGACAAATATTTGGCCATTAAATTCTAAAAGATTGAAAATACTTCATACAAGTGAATTTCACTTCAAGAAAGAAACAACCCTCAATCACTAATAAACTTTGAAGGAGTTACATAGCATGACTATGCTTTAACCAGAAACAGACATCAGAAGTCTTGCAATCTGCTTGTATACATGGGATTACCTTATGATGAGCAGTAATTTTTATTCATAGAGGTTACATCCCAATATACAAATGAATTATGGAGAACCGTATTCTACTCACCACTCCTGTTCCACTACTGAATTCAAGAGATTCCATCACTATCTGAAGTACTTCCAAAACAAACAAAAGCAATTTTAACATCCAGACCTCAACATTTTCCTTTTCCTAATGTCCCGACCCCATTCTGAGGCTCATTTAATGTAAACTAAATACGTAAGTAGTAATTATAGTAAGTCTTCAACCATTGAGTCATCTTTAAAAAAAATTAAAAAGAAATTAAGAATGCAATAATTCCATTTGATTTTTCTCACAAGTACCTCACATCTGTTTCATGAGAAAACCAAACCACAAATGTGCACTGTAGGTAGTATTTCTAATGCCAGTGATAGTATAACCTAAATTATTTTGGGCTGTCTTTAAGCCCCAGGAGTGATTACTTAAAAATTATTTTTCCTCAGTGCATCTGTAGAGAAGAGAAGTTAATCACAAAAGTCCAAGTCACATACACTCTGCATGCTTGGAAGCATGAAACTCAGCACTGGACAAGGTGGCAAGCGCTGGGCGAGGTGGCAGCCATCACTAGATTGATATCTGGTGTTACCTGGATGCCTGGAGAAGTGTGAAGCGAGGTGGAGGCCTCGTTGTCCCAGTCCCCCATTTTTCCACCCTGAAACAAAGGAGCCGTTACCTCCACCCATGCAGGTGTGAATTAACGGACTTTGTGACATTAACATAAGTGATAAGATTGTCTATAGTCATCC
>JAVSBS010014574.1:39277-64651 GCA_033124195.1 Coracias cyanogaster | reverse complement strand
GTCCTGCTTGGCAGGGGGGTTGGACTTGATGATGTCCAGAGGTCCCTTCCAACCCCTAACATTCTATGATTCTATGATTCCCTCTCGTCCTTTCATTAGTTACCTGGGAGAAGAGACCAGCACCAGCCTCACTACAACCTCCTCTTAGGTAGTTGCAGAGAGCAATGAGGTCTCCCCTCAGCCTCCTCTTCTCCAGACTAAACTATCCCAGGTCTCTCAGGCACTCCTGATATGACATATTCTCCAGACTATACCAACCTTACAAACAGCTAATTTTCCTTCTAGTGCCCAGCCGACTTTTTGCAGTAACTTGCTTCATCCTACTTTTCACTTACACCACAAATATTTCAACTTTAAATTTAGCTTTCCAGTTAACAGACCAGATTTACACAGCTGTATCAGAGCTTGTGGTCTTCCTTTGTCAGAAAGGACCATCTTTCTCAAATTATATTTTCATATGAGACTATGAATATAGGAATTTTTTGCTAAACTGCATCTAGCAGTATGCCTACCACCAGCACCTTGGCTGCAGCTATACAGAGCAGCATGGAAGATTCCATCCTCTACAATTTCTCTTCAATATTGCCAGGAAAATATGGAAGTACTGCCATAAGTCTCCTCTCAGTGTGTGCCAAATTCCTTTCCAGAAGGAGAGATTCCAATTGCTCCATGCCAAAATTCAGTTTTCATAGGCATAAATTGTGAAAAGGTGGGATGCACAGGACTACTGTTAAGAAATTAAACTATTCTTTACCATAAATTGTCTGGTAAATACACAAGAGTGGGATTTACAACTTCAGCCACTCAGCTGAACCACACTTCAGTACTTAGGTGTTAAATCTAAGTTAGTTAACAGAGAGAGAAAAGCATTACAGGAAGAGTCTAGAAGATGAGCCTAATCTGCTCACCCACTAAATAGCTCAAGCTGGCCAAAAGGAAACCCACTGTAAGTGCCACAGAGTGAATTGTTTTGTCATGAGTTCACGGAATCACACAATCACAGAATCGTTTGGGTTGGAACGGACCTCAAAGATCATCCAGTTCCAAACCCCCTGCCATGGCAGGGACACTTCCCCCTAGACCAGGTTGCTCAAGGCCCCCTCCAACTCGGCCTTGAACACTTCCAGGGATGGAGCATCCACAACCTCCCTGGACAACCTGTTCCAGTGTGTCACCACCCTCAGAGTGAAGAACTTCTTCGTAATTTCTAATCTAAATCTACCCCATTCCAGTTTGAAGCCATTACCCCTTGTCCTATCACTACAGGCCTTTGTGAAAAATCCCTCCCCAGCCCTCTTGTAGTCCCCCTTCAGATACTGGAAAGCTGCAGTAAGGTGTCCCTGGAGCCTTCTCTTCTCCAGGCTGAACAAGCCCGATTCTCTCAGCTTGTTTTCATAGGACAGGTGTTCCAGCCCTTTGATCACCTTTGTAGCCCTCCTCTGGACTCTCTCCAACAGGTCCCTGTCCTTCTTGTGCTGGGGGCTTCAGAGCTGGACTCGGTACTCCAGATGGGGCCTCATAAGAGCTGAGTAGAGGGGGAGAATCACTTCCCCCTACCTACTGGCCACACTTTGTACTTCTGAACATGTGCTAAAAATCTCTGATGTGACAGTAGAAGACTGCTGTCTGGATCAGCCTTTCAGTGGCTAAACTAGGTTGGAAAAAAGTATAGGATTAAAGCCTGAATTTTCTGGCAGTATCCCTTGAACTCTTCATGACCAAGCCTCTGGATTAAATTGCCCAGTGCATTACCAACACTCTGTGTTATCTAAGGCTTGTTCTGCTAGTGCCCAGACTGCCATCTGTAATAAGAGGGCAGAAGAACTTTTTATCCACATCATTCTCTGCTGTCTCCTGTAAGTTCTTCAGGGTCACATCCTATTCTTTTTTCCCCCGTGTCATCTCCTTACCCACAAAAAAAATCAGGACATGGAAAAGAGAGAGGATGTTTATATTGTTCTGTGGAGAATTTTGGCATCAGCTAGTAACTTTGAAGAATAATCCTGAAGATGAAAGATGCAGATGTAAACAATCATGGAATCATTTAGGTTGGAAAAAACCTCTAAGACCATGCAATCCAACCATAACCCTACTCTACCAAGTCCACTGCTAAACCATGTCCCTCAGCACCACGTCTACACAGCTTTTAAACACCTCCAGGGATGGTGGTTCAACCACCTCCCTGGACAGTCTGTTCCAGTGCCTGACAATCCTTTCAGTGAAAAAAAATTTCCTAATGTCCAACCTAAACCTCCCCTAGCACAACTTAAGGCTGTTTCCCCTTGTCCTATAACATGTTACTTGGGAGAAGAGACCGGTGCCTACCTCTCCACAGCCTCCTTACACGTAGTTGTAGAGAGCGACAAAGTCTTCCCTCAGCCTCCTCTTCTGCAGACTAAACAACCCCAGTTCCCTCAGCCACTCCTCATAAGACTTGCTCCCCAGGCCCTTCACCAGCTTTGTTGCCCTTCTTTGGACCTACTCCAGCACCTTGACATAACTAAGTATAAAATATAACATAAATATAAACAGTCTTCTTAATAACAAAACAATTTAATAAGATGGAGCCCCAATAGTATGCTTTATATTAAAAAGAGTGAAGTTTTCACTCACTCTTTCAGAGCAGCATGAGAGCCAAGCCTCTGGAGGAAGCTGAGTCTGAGCAGTCTCCTAAGATCCACGTGTTTCTCTTATGGAAAGGATTAGGACTAAGCTTGTTCACACTGTTAGAAATATTTGCCACCTGAGAGATGACTCTCCAGTGTGAATAGCTTAACTCACAGCCAGCACAATGTAAAATGTGCAGATTATTTTTTCAAACTGCAATTACTGTTGTAAGATTACTGGGATTACTGTTGTGAGAAACGAACTTTGTGTAATGTATTCAGAAGGTGGAGAGTCCTGGTGTTAAGGACTTCCTGGATGGATTAAAAGTCAAGAACGACTTAGACTACCTTATGGCTGTTTGGCAAATTGTTTCTTTATTTTCAATGAAGCTTCTGTCATTTGTGCCAAGTTCTAAATTTATTTTTGGATCCAAAAAAATCACTTTTTAGTTGAAAAAACATGACACAGGTTTTGCTCACGGCCTAAAACAACATAACCAAGATTTATGAATTGTACCAGACTGCTTTTCGTAGGAAACTGACTTTGCAAGCACAATAGTGGTCACCTGCGTTTCCGTTTTTTCACTTGTTTCCCTTCCAGGATAGAAATGTAGAAGAAAGTGGGGATGCTAGCCAGATGACACTACTGTTCTCAGAACATATAAACCAGAAGACAATAAGTTGTGTTGTAAAGAATGACTATGACTAGAAGGATACTTCCTTATCTTGGCTTTTCATTTTATTTTATTTTTGACTTCCAAGAGAGTAGGGTGTGGTTTAGAGAGTGAAGTGTGGTTTTGAGAGAAGATCTTTGGGCTACTGTAACATACTTCCCAACTGGAAAACAGCTAAGGGGGTATATTTCATATGAAGGCTTTTATTTTACTTGTGACAGGAAGCCCTTAAATATAATGAGCCCTTCCTTTCCTTTAGAGGATCCCTTCAGGATCCGTGCCCAAATAGAAATGATAAAATTAGGAATTTCTTTCCTCCCAAGAAAGAGGGCCTCAGATTACTGTCTCTCATTATTGCAAGGATGAACTTCAGGGTTTGACAACTTCATCAATTACTCTAATGCACTGGCACAGCCAACACTGTTGTGGCTATTCTGATATTCTGAACATCTACAAACTGTGCTTTGAAAATATCCCCCAGATCTTATACCCAGACAGCTTTATGGAAGGAAATGAGTGGTAGAACACCCAAGTGACTGATAGCTAGATCATACCAGCACTGAGCTGATCCATTTTAGGACAAGGGGGCCTCTCTCATTGATTCCTCTCAAGGAGTTTCAGCCTGTTTTAAGCTTCATGCTGAAGATGATAATGTCACAAAAAACCCAACATCCCCTGCCCCAGTGTGAAATCAGTACAAGGACATCAAAGCAGAAGAAATCAGAATGAGTGCCTGCAAAGAAACAAAATATTCTTGGTAAATGTCCGACTTCCTTTCAGATCAAGGATAAATTGATTAAACACCCATGAACAAAAATAGTGCCTGAAAGAACATGGTTGAGGTCAATCCTTCCCACCAGTCCTGAGCCATTTCATTTATACGCAGTAGGGAAACACAACTGGATGCATTTTTGGGTATGTCTGGAAAGTGTTGACACACACGAGAAACAAGCACACAAAAACCACTGGATGTAAAGAAACAGAACATATGAATGTTGAATTCTCCGGATAGCTCAACTTAACATTTACCCAGGAGAAAATAAAACTATCTTCTATTAGAGTGAACTCATGAAACATGGTGGCTGCTGGACTCCAGATCTGCTCCACCACCACTTACCTTCTGAAGTACTAAGTTATTTTGGAATCATGAGAAGAGCACTCACTCTCTGGAGGTTATCAGTGGCGAAACAGTATGAGACCGTCAACTCTTTTTGGTAATTACTTGTCCAGGCCTTTATAAAGAATTATGAAACAAACTATATATCCCACTAGACTGCCTAAAGATCAGTGGTTGACTACTGTTGGCCTGCAGCTGGAGTTTCTTCACTGTCAAGAGGTCACTCCAGACCTGTCCACACATGGAGAAAAATAAGGTTTCTCTTCCTCAGCCCTCAAAGGAGCAAGCTAAGACGAACAGAAGTCTTAGTTCTTTGCTCCCAGGACACCAGCCAGCCCACATGAGCCAGCACAACGACGAAAACAGACATGAGGTCGAGAGCTTGTGCAGTTTTCTTCTCTTTGGCCCCCAAGGAAAAGCCTGAATCACAACAAATCCTAAGGCAAACCTGGCTCTGCCCTTAGTGCAGTATATCAATGTGGAGTCCCTCACAAAAGGCAGTTTGCAAAGTGAGAAAATGCCTCACAGTGGCATGTAGCTTGTTATGGTTAACACAGGCACTGCTTGGAAGGTTCTTGAATTCCACACAATTCCTACACTTTCAGCGCACACTCTTCCAACATCCAGAAAGGAGCTACCAGGGCAAGCATGGGTTCCTTGACTCATTGTGCCCACCAAATGCAGCACACCTGTCACAGTTTCTGTACATTTAGATGATGCTTGGACTGCTCCTCCAGCATCTCATTTTACCTTTTCAGCTGTAAACAGCCAGAAATTGTAGCTGTAATTAGCAGATTATCACCCACAGGAAAAGACCAAATACATATTTGAGTTTCACTGTTCTTCTCTATATTTGACTCTCAAGAGTTCCCATTGCCCACCTGGTACTCCACTAGATATCATCCCAGTGGAGGAGAGAGTAATATGGAAAAATGATTTGTCTCATTTTGGTTGCCCAGGGAAGTGGTGAAGTCCCCATCCCTGGAGCTATTTAGAAGATGTGTAGATGTGGTGCTGAGGGACATGGTTTTGTGGTGACCTGGCACTGCTGGGTTAATGGTTAAATGATTTGATGATTCTATGACTTTATGGTTCTACTTGCATTGTCCTCCACCTAGGAATGGCTTCAACAGAAGTAATTCCATTTTGACTTAAGAATAAAGAGCCATGTAACCTGCCATAGCACCATAACCACATCTGAAGTATTCAAGTGAGAAGCTGTTACTGTGTCCTTCTATATCACAATATTTTGGGAGGGCTGGGTCAGGAATAGTTGCTATTGAGGCACTGAATTCCTACTTTACTGTCTTCCACTCAGATACTGCATTCTACTCATAACAAGACTAGGTTTTAAAGTTACTCTGAGGCACGATGGAAAGCCAGTTCAGTTCCCAGGACACTAGTAAGGTAGGCTTCATTGCTAGAGGCCTGCGAGTGAGCAGGCTGCAGCATGCTGGGCACAGGGAGGCCAGCACTTGGCTCTGAAGGCAGTTATGGGCATTGCTATGCCTCCACATCAACACCCCAAGGGCACACAGTGCGATGCCCTGCCCTTCTCACATGAAGAAGAGGTGAGGTTACCATGCCAGTGAAGGTGTACAAACACCTACCCCTATTACCATCTCTCCAGCATGGCCCTGTCAGCTCTAGGCAGGAGTCAAACACCTTTCAAACATCTTCCTCACGGCCTCAGCTAGAAATTTTTGCCAGCTTCCAAGTTAGGAACGACAACTTTGCCAGCAAGTGCTCCAGCAGTGTGTGGAGTCTGCCATTGGCAGCTGAGACTCCCAAATGGGCTTCCTAACAGCTGAGCCTCTCAATGCCAGCTGGACTCCAGAAGAGGAAAGCAGTCAAACAAACACTCAGAGGAGGCTAAGCAGGAGGAATGTGAAACTGAGCACAAATTTCAGCAAGGTATTTAACAGTTTGGCAGCCAAGATTTCAAATATCTTCCTTGCATCATGGCTAGCGTGCTCTGCTGCTGTAAGCAATGCTCGCCTCCAAAGCACACTCACCCGAAGTAATGCGTACTTTATTCTTTGCATACACTTATTTCTTCCTCCTTATCCACCTGAGAATCTGGGCTTTAAAACTAAAGGCATAGAGACACTGAGTGATCGCTTTGCATCTTTTTAAAGCCTATGCCAGGTGTGAGTAAAGGAAAGCAGCAGAGAAACAAACTCTGTACTTTTTACAAGACCTAGAGACACCAGCACTTCCTTCACTGAGCTCGACTTGCCAGGTTCTCCTACCCACTGTGTGCAAGAGATACCAAGTTGCAGGAGAAAGAGCAAGACGCGGTAGTAGGGCTGACAAGGTGCAGGGGTTTGGGAACGGCTTTGCACAGGAGGCAAAATAATCAGAAAAGTTCCAAGACTCAGAAAAACAAATTTGACTTAGTGAAACTGACAAAGTTAATCTCATAGCTTTGTCAAAAAGATGAGGGAGATGGAGAAAGAGAAGCTGATTACTGTACTTCAGTTGGCATTCACAAAATGTGTCCCTTTCAAATAGCACCAGCATTTGGTTGCACCTAGAAACCCAACAGCAGCAATTACAGCTACATTGTCTTCCTAAGATGAAGCTATACTCTGAAAATTGACTCAGTGTCACAAATGACCAAGCTGGCATGAAGACTATCAGTCATGTCACCAGAGAAACAAGAGGGAATTGTACATCTATTCATTAATTTTACATCTATTCGTATGTGTCCTCTCAGAAGCAGATAAGGATACAACATGGAAAAGCAATACAAATGCACATCTTTAAGAAGAACACTTTTGTTTCCTCCACCAATGGAAAAGCCAAGGCTGTCAGAAAACCCTTATCAGTAACCCAACATTCAATGTAAAAGAATAAATAAACTTTTTTTTCAAAGCAACACATTCACATTTCCACAGATATGAGTTAGAGACTTACATTTCATTTTTTAAAAGGCTAAAAAGTTAAAAAGAATTCTGTGCACTGGATCTTTTTCAAAGAACAAGAACATACTGGTTTATGTCTCACCACATCTGAATGAGGAAGATAAAATAGGTAAAATGGGAAAAGGATTAAGGCACCAAGGCTAATTAGCCTTCCCCAGATTGTCCAAAAACCTTGTGGCAGAATCCAAAAGCAGCCCTAGGACATCTAACTCCCCTTTGCTATATTGTAAAAGAGATAAATAATACAACTTTCCTGTTCCTAACCAATTTAAAGTCACAGTGCTGGAGCATGTCCAAAGAAGGTCAATGAAGCTAGCAAAGATTCTAAAGCACAAGTCTTATGTGGGGCATCTGAGGGAACTGGGTTGTTTAGCCTGGAGAGAAGGAGGCTTGGGGAAGACCTTATTGCTCTTTAGAACCAGCGGAAAGGAGACTAGCAAAGTGGGGAGGTTGGCCTGTTCTCCCAAGTAACAAGCAGTAGGACAAGAGGAAATGGCCTCAAGTTGTGCCAGGAAAGGTTTAGGTTGGATATTTGGAAAAATTTCTCCACAGAAAGGTTTCTAAAACATTGGAAGAGGCTGCCCAGGGAAGTGGTGGAGTCCCCATCCCTGGAGCTATTTAGATGAGTAGATGTGGTGCTGAGGGACACCTCTACTGGCTTCATGTTTCAGAGGCAGAACCTGGTCCACCTGCGTCTCTGTCCTCACCCAGGTGGTCATGGTTGGGGTGGTGGGTGAGGCCAGGACTATTTTAACCAGGAGTTGATTAGTTGGAGGAGCTTCCTGTTAGGGCTGGTTGCATCTTGCTGAGCTCTCTCAGTGGTGTCCTTCCACGTGAAGGGCCCCTGAGGGAGTCATCTCTGTCTGTTGTGTCCAGCAGGCGATGCTGGCACCACAGTGGGCAGTGGAGGAGCTGGGCCCACAGGAACTTATGGCAGGACTGTCTGAAAGAAGACTTCTGAGGGGCTGTTGCTGAGTTCAGTGTTGGCCTGTGTGATCAGACAACTGATGGCAGCATAAAATGATGATGGCTGAACCAGCAAAACAGCCTCTAAGTCCCTACTCATTTCTAGAAATCTAGCGAAACTTGTCCAAAATACAGACAGGTAGTAGTGGTAGTAATAACAATAACATGACTATTAACACTGTTCATTGTTAAATAATAACCCGTTGTTGTTGATTTTGTTGTGATTGTTGTCCTTGTTAGTGATGTTTTTATTAAGTGCTTTATGGTAGTGTCTTGTAGTTCCCAGACAGAAGTCATTCTGCTGGATGCTGTATTTGTGTGTCAAGAAAAGAAATCCTTTGAACAGCTAGAGTAACCCAAAAATGGGTTAACAGGCATACACAACAACAAACCTGAGAAAGCCCAAAGTGACAAAGAGACAGTTCTAATTAATGTAATACACTGCATACAGCCTATTCTACTTTTGTCAACAATTCTACTAGTACTGTAGCACTGGTAGGTTTTAAGCAGCTGTTAAATGAAGGATGGTGTTGTGGTCTTGTAGAAAGAGAATATTTATCTTTTCTTACCCCAGAGACAATTAGCTCAAGCACAAGGACTTATGATATGGATCAACCCTTGGCCACAGTAAGACATTCAGTTTGAAGAGCTCCTAGGTCCCTTCCAACCCCTAACATTCTGTGATTCTGTGACTCTCATGATAATCTGAATAGCAATGACTGATAATGGTCAATTATATCAACTTGACATGACATATCCAGTTACTCTCCTGCTAGTATGTGCATATGTATTCAGGTTTATGGAAAATCTGAATCAAGAAATTCAATGTGTACAGAGAAAAATCTATGGCTAAGGCTAAAAAATAAAATAAAATTAAAAAAAATCTAAGGCTAAAGTGAAGCTAGTGCTGGTGAAAGTCAAGAAGTACTCAGATAAGGTTCAAGTAAAATTGCATGACAGTTTACAAGAAACTTTCTGTTATAGGCAGGACATAGGCATACTTCCCTATAAACAGCTTAGGGCACAAAATTTTTCCTATACCATAAAATACCTGATTCTGCTGCTTCTTATTTTGAATGGTAGTAACTTCTATTCCTTACCCCTTTTCTTCCTGCTGCATTTAGATGATCCTGCTCAGTACCCTCTCTTGGGTGCAGCTTTACCTGCATCTCATGTGAGGAGGTGTGGACATGTGGATTCCAATCTGCCCAGAAAGTGAACATTCTACTTATGAAAAAAATTGAATTGTTTTCTCCATAAAATGAAATTTATGACGCTTTTTTTGTGTGAACTCTGAGAAAAGGGAAAGGAAAAGGGTAAGGGTAAGGGTAAGGGAAAGGGACAAGAACTCAATTAGTACGTCTTGTGCCCGGGCTTTACTCTGGCATGGAAATGTCCTTCCGTGCCTCGGTTGAGGAATATTATATGCTTTGAAAATTCTTTTTAACTTGCTGAAAATGAATTTGGAAAATATCCTATGAAAGACTACAGTTTGTGGATTAGAAATTTCATGACCTGGAAAAAAGTAAGAAAGATGTTGAGGAAAATTTAAACACAAGTGTATGGTAGAGGGTGTGTGTAGAAGATTTAGGTTAACAGTGAGACTAAATTAGAGCAGCAGAGAAAGAGACATTTTTTGAAACATAAGACACTCTAAACATTGTGTAAGCATAGTAAATGCTCCAGTGAATCCCACAGATCTGAACTATCTACAAATCCAGATAATGTTTAGAGAAATATGGAAAACAGAACATGTATTATTTTGTCTGTTTCCCTCTCTTTCACATATTGTTAAATAAATAGTCTTTTTTTTTTTTAGCTTGTTGTTTTGATTTTTTTAATACGTTGTATGCGGTATATATTTAAATCTTTTTAAACATCTGTGGAATGTGCTTCAGCTATCATACAGTCCATAACAATTAACTAGCAATTCCAAGCATCCATAGGATTTGATTCTTAGGAGGTTATGACAGAAACTGACTGGTGTGTGAATATTCTTTGGTTCTTTTATAGGCCAGTATCTTTGGCTTGTAGGAATCAACTAATGAAATTCTGATAAAGGAAATATAATGGACTGGATTAGGGAAAAACAAAACACCAAAAAGCCTAAACAGTGTTATTGCCTGTTTAAGACAAATAAAAGCACAGATCTTGAAGTCTGGGCCCAATATGGTTGTCATCTGGTGCTCTGTCAAGGGAGGCTTCTATAAGAGTTACAGACACTGAGGTCTTTCTCCTGATTTCCCCTCTCCCATACCTACAGATCAAAGCAGAAATTCCATCTTATTTGAAAAAATTGTTTCCTTTGTCATGACTACATACAAGAAAGACATTGACGTATTGGAGTAAGTCCAGTGGATGACCCTCAAGCCTAGGAGGATGAAGCACACATCATACAAGGACACGGTAAGACCTAGGCTTGTTCAACCTGAAGATGGGGAAGAGAAGGGATATCTTATTGCTGCCTACAACTGGAGGACTAAGGGATACAGAGGAGACAGAGTCTTACTCTTGGAGGTGCACAGCAACATGATGACAATGGACACAATTTGGAACATGTGAAGTTCTGATTCAACATTCAGATTTTTTTATTTAACCATAGGAGTGATCAAATACTGGAGGAACTTGCCTAGATGGATGTGGAGACTCCATCCTTGGAGATGTTCAGGACTGGACAGTACACAGTCTTGAGAAACCTGGCCTACTTTGAGGCTGGAGTTGGACTATATGACCTCTGGAGATCTCTTCCAACATAAATTATGAGTCTGTAATTCTTTAATTCTATAACTCTCTATTGTGTTTACCACGCACACCTACCTGAAATCCACGGATGCTTACTTCTAATTTAAAAATAGTAAAGGACCATGGTTAGGGCACAATACTCTGTGGAAACAAACTTTGTGAGAATGTGGTAGAAATAAAGTGATAAATAAGTTTAAAAAACCCCATAATAGACCAAGTATAATGCACCCAAAACACTAAAGATGGGAAGTAAGCTTCTATGGAAGAAGTTGAATTTATAATTATTGGGAAAAGGGTATGAACTGCATATTTCTGATTAGCTTGCTGTGTGCTTAAGATAGGCTATATGAGATAGGAGTAATCCAATCAGCAACAAAAGCATGAATAATTTTCAATATCATGCTCAATAGTATGTAAATCTGGCAAACTGTGATAAAGGACTATAGACCATTAAAAAAAGAATGAAACAGTACAAGGAACCTTACAAAGAGAAAATGTCTCTCCCAATCTTGCTGTCAAGGTTTAGGGTTGGGCTGTCCACTAGACAAATGACAGATGTTTGCTGTTAACCCCTCTCCCTTCCCAAAGGGGAAGAGAAAGGGAATATGGGAGAGAGACCAATGGATTTGAAAAGATGATTAAACCAGCTTTAATGAAAATAGTAATAATAAAATGGAATATATACAAACATATACAAACCCAGTACTAAACCCAAGCCCCCTGAGGGCATTTATGTTGCCATCACCAATGATGCTGTAGAGGAGGCACTGGGGAAGTCCCGGACTGGATTAAGAAGCAGATAGGAATTGGATTCAGTAGCTGGATTCTGAAACTAGATTTAGGATCACATGGGTTGGGATCAAAGGCAGAACAAACAAACTCCTCCTTAGATTCTGGCCATTGAAGAAGGGAGCCAGACGTTTGTGATCCCTCAGCTTTATATTTAATATGATGTATATGGGATGGAATCCCTCCCTGGTCAGGTTAGGGTCACCTGTCCTGTCTGCCCCTTCCTGCAGGTGTAGGCTTTTACTTTCTGTACTCTCAACACGGTACACAGGATTTAGCAGTGACCCCCTTGTGCCCGGACCGCGACAATACCCATCCTTGGTAGTTACTATAAAAATCAAGTGTTATCACTGCTAGAAGTAGACATTGTCTGCAAAATGATGCTGTTAACTTCAGAAAGTACAGTTGGTTAGAAGACACTCATCTGATAAGTAAAATCACTGAACAGAATTGTTCTGTTCTTACTCAAACCAGTACACTTGCCCATTTCTACAGTTTTTATCACCTCTGTTTTTACTTTCTTCTTTCAGAGGAATACTTTATTTACTGCCACTGTGCGTGGCTTGGGGTTTTTTTGGTTGGTTTTGGTTTCTTTTTTCCAAGGAACATGTGATCTAGAATACCTTTTTTTTCACCTCTTAGTTACTGGTGTACATTTAGGGTACACCAAACCCTTAACTCAGAGCTGAGTGGTGTGTCACCCCAAGAGAAGTAACTAGTATCCCCAGAGACATTCTCCTGATACACAGTTTCTCTGGTACTCTCTTTTTCTCCGCTGAAGAGGAATAACATTCATTAGCTCCTTAGAAGATTCAACTGTGATGACTACTGGGTAAGGTAAGTTATGCCCATAGGTTTGTTAGTTCTTACATCTTGCACTTCTCTCTACTAGAGAGAAGTGTGCATCAACACTATTCCCAAATCCAACCTATGTTGTGTTCAGTTCATAAAGGGTTTTTTTCACACAAGGACAGAGAGATTTATTCCATTTGACATATAGGCACAAGTCTGCTTTAATGTGCGGACCAACAAAATTTTTGGGAAAAGGAAATTTGCAATTTTGGACAGGTTTATTTCCCAGGTCCATTCAAACTATTTTCAGGCTTCTTCAAGTTAGGTCTCTAAAAATGTTTTTTTTCAGGAGAATAAAACATACCGCTCTTTGCGTCAGGAAAAAGACTATCATCTTATGAGGTTGGGTAAGATATGTGTATATTTGTCTATGATAGATAACATGCCAAAAATTCCAGCATAGACAGCTAATGGCTGATTGGATTGGTGCATTATCCTTTGAGGAAGTGCTTTCCTGGCTGCTGCAGGAGGTGAGCTACCCATGTAGGTAAATCAATGACATAATTGATTTGGTAAATCTCATTTTCCACTCAGTCAGCCCTTTGTGGTGCTTTGTCCCGACTTCTGAGAAAATCTCTGACTTCAAAATACTGAAATGTTTCCACCAAAAGGCACTGGGATGCTTGTTTCTATAAAATACTACGACTGTTTCAAAATTAGCTTGACTGTCTTTAGGGAAGTGTTGTGCTGGTTCAGCCAGCATCATTTTACGCTGCCATCAGTTGCCTGATCACACAGGCCAACACTGAACTCAGCACATCCCCTCAGAAGTCTTCCTTCAGACAGTCCTGCCACAGGTTCCTGTGGGCCCAGCTTCTCTGCTGCCTACTGTGGTGCCAGCATCACCTGCCAACAGGAAGCTCTTCTAACTAATTGGCTCCTGGTTAATATAATCCTGGCCTCACCCACCACCCCAACCATGACCACCTAGGTGAGGGTGGAGCCACAGAGACACAGGTGGTCCAGGTTCTGCCTCTGAAACATGAAGCCAATAGAAAAACCAAAACATTCTGCAAGGTTGTGACTCATCCAGAGGTCAACTCCAACTTGGGGCCCACAACTTGGGGCCCAGCACTTCAGGAAGGTAATCTAAAATTGTATCTAAAAGTGGATTTGATCTTCAGTTACACACAGATAAACCTTACATATTGAATATAAAATGTATAAACACAGATGATAGCCATATAAAAATGCAGTATTGTGTTTTTCCTGTGTTTATGGCCTGTTCATGTAATTTGGAAATGCCTCAATCTCAGGTGTAAGATGGAAGGCAAGATCCAATTGTCAACATCTGTTGGGGAACAGAGAGGAGGGGCAATCTATAGGTCCTGAGAACTTCAAATAGACAGTTATCCCTCTGAGGGAAGGGGTGTGCTGCCAGCATGCATTGACAGACATGCAAAGATCCCTGAAGCATCATATATTATCTGCATGTGTATGAGATAACACTTCAGACTGTGATGGCTTGGAAAAAAAAATGCACTGTAAAGTTGAGTTGATCACAACACTTGAATTCCTAGTTCACAATGGATGGGCAAGAAAGCCATGTACTGTATTTTTAGGATAAGAGGTCTGCCAAGTCTCTGAGATGGGAATCCTAAACAAAAGCTGGCTCACTGCAGAGCTTCTTGTGAAAGGTAGCCAGAAGAGTTGAGAGAGGACAAGGAGCATGCCTCTATATGGCTCAGGACAGCAATTGAGAGTAGGAGGCAAAAACAACAGCTGTTGAGGTTGAAGTCCACAAAACAGCACCCTTTGACAGGAAGTCTGGTGCTCCTTACTCAGCAATGCTTCAGATCATATTGCTAATAGAGTCCCAGGAAACCATACATCACTTAGGAACAACAGCAGATGACTGTGCCAAACATTTGGATTTCTCTGAGGCTAGGTACAAACTGTGAGTGGCGAATAGCCCAGGAAGAAGAAGGGCACAATGCCAACATACTGACAGCTATAGGAAGAGAACAGGCTAGTAATGAACAAAGACCAGGAGTGACAATGTTCCTCTCTTTCAATTAATTAGGTTTTCCAAATTGCCTTAATGTGTTTCTCTAGTCCTCCCTTGCTGCACAAAACTATAACTCATCAGTTCATTTATCTAAAGACATGGTCTTATGTAAAATTCTGTGAAATTTTGGAGTGTCCAGGTAACATGAGCCTCCTGGAGGAGGTTCCAGTTGGTGGCATTTAACTACTTTTTAGCAGGAGCACTACTACTTTTTAGCATGGAGTTGATCCATGTCCTTTTTTCATGTCTGGCAGAAAGGTCATAATGCATGATTCAAAATTCTTATGGAAAATATATTGTGTGACAAAAAACTTAGTTAATATTTGTCAAAATTCTTTATTACATAATCTAGCCTAATGGTTGTGTTCTGATGAGCTTCAATATGCAGGACAGGTCTTTCTTTTCATCCAAACACTCAGGTTCCAGGGAATGCAAAATATAACTTTCTAAGATCAATGGTGAGCTTGCTAAAATTAAAAGTGTGGATTAGTGAGATTAATCCAAAGTCATATAATAGCAGAGACAGGTTCACAAGAATATGTTGAACATGAGCAACAATCAGTTGAGCTCCAAGCCATGTGCTGAGATCAAATGGTAGTGCTCAGTAAAGTTCTGCTCTACGCCAGGAAAAAAGTAGCAGCCCAATGTATTGCATTTAAGAAATATATTTTTGTGTAGCACAGAATGACATCAAATTACACCTGTCAGGAGAGTGAGATTCTGATATAACTTAAATAATGGTTTCCAAATGGCCAAGTTCTGAGCTCTGAGGAACACCTGCCAACATAACTAATAGTGAGGACAAAAAGCCTTTAGTAGCAAGTCCCTTGAGAAGGAGATAATAATATATGTGCCCTGTTCAATAAGCTCTTAGCCTGAGGTGTTTCTAGTATGCAAAGAAAAGAAAGCTTACTTTTAATTTTTTATACTGTCCCCCTTTATCTTGATACATTTGTTCCATTTTCCTCAAAGAGGTTCTCAATTAGTTTAACAGAAGTTTTCTTTTCTAAAACCAAATCCAGTTCTCTATGGAAGCCTTTGATGGGAGTTTCCATATGAAGAGAGATTAAAGAAGTGAGGGCTAATTATTATGGAAAGAATAAGCACAAGAGAAGATATAACAAAACCAGCACGTATAATAGTTCCTACTGTGGAGAAGGTCAGTCAGGTTCTCTTGATTATCCTTTACCAAAGCAAAAGAAGAAAACATTCCCTAAATTAAAAAAAAAAACAACAAATTCTATTACATATAAACACAATTTTTTACAAAAGAAATCTCACTTACACAGTACATGGCTACAAGAATTTACTTGCACAGTAAGGAAAGTTTGTTGTGGAAAAAAAAGTAGAGTGTCAGGATAGTATGTCCTAGATGGACTTGCTTGCAAACTGGCAATCTTGTAAAGAGGAGGGTTGACAGGCAAATGTAATCATGGGTTAGAAGCTGCAGGACTGTAGAGAGTGGCCAGGTCCACAACCCTTCTCTTTCTCCTTTGTGGTCTCTCTGCTACAAATATTACCCATTATTGATGTATTTTTAGAGACAGAAAAAAGATTGACTGCAATTATGAGGCCACAGCAAGCTCCAGCTGGACTAGCAGCCTTTCACAGTATATGCTTCAAATCAGAGGAGTCATCTCTAAGATTTAGATAAACCTGGCCACTTCTTGGTGTATAGTTAAAGGATTTGTGCCACACAGTGAACAGACAAATGAGCATCTATCATGAGAACAAAGAGCTGGCAGTCTTCCTCACATGATGCCACAGCTTCTCATCATGTGACGGAAAGTGCACAAGCAGTGAATCAGCACTTGTTTGCATACAGCAATGTAAGACACGAAGTGTCAGAAACAATCAAAACACAAGAGTCCTTCCATACTTGCTAGGCCCATGTTCAACCGGAAGGTGAAGATGTACAAACAAGTGTTATTTGCAATTGCTTAAAGGGACTAGAAGTGTCATGTAAAGGAATGTTTTCTTTGCATATTGAGAAGGATATACTGGGTCATAGGGAAGGGCATTAGCAGAGAAACAGGTTACTATCTGGATGTCTTTTTCTGTCTAGGGGAAGGTTATGGAATAGCCACTAAAGAACTTTCTAAGAACAGGCCAAACAAACAATTTTTGTGGGGAATTATGACTCATCTTTTTGTGTAGCAGGAAAGCAGATATTTTGTGGAGATCCTTTCAATGAATTCAGCCCAGAAAGCCACCTCTGCATTAAACTGTCTATCAATCTATCAATTTACCATAGATATGTTGTGCATCTTCAGGTCTTGGCCATTCCCTGTGTCAATGATATTGGCGTGAAGATAACTATCAGATGTCCAGAGCATGCTGAGCTTAAAATACAACGTACATAAATCCCTCACCTGGCTGAGGTCCAGGAGAGAAAGTTCACTTGGTATAGCAAGTACAGACAGACTTGCCAGCTCACTTCTAGCTGTGCCTTTCTAGGTTTGGTAAGACAGTGTAAGTTCAGGTGCATCTGCTTCTGTCAGTGTTGACCTGTAGCACAGTACAAATGCTATGCAAACAAATGTAAACATTGTATCCTCAGTTGTTTGCCTGTTCTCTCAAAGGCGCTGCTGCTTTGTTGATCGCTGACTGTCAGAAATCTTCTGGTTTACTGCCAGAGGGTATGGCCTTTTTTTTCTCTGAACCCTGAGGCCTTTTTCGGCTTGTCTGCATAGACAAATTGGTCGGCACCGCATTTTTTATTTTTTGCGGGGAGAGGGAGGGAAGGAACCCACAGAGAATGGGATTGCAGATGTCCCATTAAAAATAGAGTTGAGCAAGGATCATTGAAATTCACTGGTATAGCAATACTGGCAAAAATACACTGTTCTAGACTTGCTATTATAGCTTTCTTTGGAGACGCTATACTAGAAAAAAGGTTATACCTTTATACCTATAAGGCTGTTACAATATTATTGCTCTACTGTAACCATAGCTATGGATATACCTTCTAATATCCCTATGGTTCCTGGATGTGTTTTTGCTGAAGAACAAAAGCACCTCGCTAAAGGTAACATGTTGACTGATGGCAAAGAATTTACACAATTATTTTGTCTGATGGATTTAACCCAGTAGTTTAATTATAAGTTGCTATTGGTTCATGCTCTGTAGCTCCACATGTGTAGCTACTCCTTACTTAATGTTGTATTGGGATGGGGCACCTGCAGCACCATTCCCTGTTGTCTTCTCCTAAGGAAAATAAATGTATCTGTAATTTTATTGCTACACAGTTATCAAGATAATATCTAAATTATAAAAGTATCAAACATTACTATGACATTAAAAAATCAGATACATATGCAGTCCTTCTGCTTCATAGTTCATGCTAAAGAAATATTTACCATCCCATTAGATGAAGTTGTTGTTATACGTGATCCCCTTGCTGTGTAACTGGAACAGAGAATGCTAAATAGGCAGGAACAAATAGCAGCCATGTCTTAGGACAAAGGTATTTTAACTGCGGATGTACATACAGGAGATACTGGTAGATTCAGATAGACAACAGCAATATGTATCATCTGCTCTATGTGTATATTTCTTGATGTGGGCTGTGTGCTGCTATGTTCTGGTGATAACTTTACAAAACAAGAAAAATTGGAGAAGTAATAATACCATTAAATTTGGAGTTTAATTGAGAACATATTCATAACATTCTATGAATGTTGCTGAAATAAATCCTTGTTCTGCAATTTTAGCAGCCATCTTTGGCTACATGTCTTAGACATCTGCAGCAAAAACAGAAAGATCCTTGGATTATAATGCTCAATCATATATTACAATTTGTATCATGTGGTCATGTCTTCCTGATCATAGTAAGCTCTGTTTAAGACAAAAAAATGGATTTTTGCCCAATATTTCTGTTAGAATATTGTTACAGAATCTTATTCTTCCAGTGTTTCAAAATCTTGTAAATTAAAGGCCAAACTGAGTCACAGCTAGGTTTTATTCATTTGTTCTTGTGCTGCCATTGCCCTTTACTGTAAAATGTTATGTTGCTCCTTTTAGGCAATAGGTTTTTTTGCTTGAACTCCTCTCTCTGCTGTTTAGTCCCCCGATGTATTTATAGGAAACAATGATATCCTTGCTCAGACTCAGTTTTGCTGCTTTTTTTCCTGCTAGGCTGAAGAAGTTAATTTTCTTTTTTTACTCAGGGAAGATAAGTTATACATCTTACTGGTCATTTTAATGGACCTTTTCTCATCCCTTTTGAATCAACTTTATTGAGCTTTGGTGACTACATGCAGGATTTCAAAGTAAGTCTCACCAACCTTAATAGCATTAATACTTCCACACCTGACTACAATTTGTGTCAGCAAGCAAGGGGTCAAGGGATGCGATTTGAATGTTATTACTGTGAGAATGTCCCAGATTAATGAAGCTGATGGATTTGATCCGAAGCAACAACAGGAAGATACTGCAATAATCCAAGCAGCTTTTGTTACCATGGCTTTAATGAATTCCATGCATAACTGTGAATTTGAGATCTTTAATTAACCTTTTTTCCTCTTCAGGTACGCATATACTAATGAGTTTTTTAAGTAAGCAGTACTGAGATTCATCAGACAGAAGAGGTAGTTCCATTCGTTCACTGCCTCCAAACAAGACTTTTCTTTCTGTTTTCCCCCTTACATTACCTCTTCTCAGTGATGATGGAATTCCATCTTCTCCCTGTTGCCTACCAAATATACTCTTACTGTTTTTGCCTTTCCTTTGTCTTTTCAGCCTTTCAGCCTTTCCTTTCCAGCTGAGGAAAAGCGAAAGCAAAAGAAGAGAAGATGAGAGAACTGGCTGGTGGGTGATATGCCAAGTATTAGGGATAGGGAAGAAGAGAACTTGGGTAAGAAAAGGTGATGAAAGTGAGAACTTTTTTTTTCCTCCTTTGTCACCACAAAATAAGATGTTTCATTCTCCTCAGGCTTTTGCAGTGGCCGTCTTTTGAGAGCCTAAAGGGTTTGTTCTAACGCTTGAATGAGTTGACATAGGTAGCCTGAAATGACAGAACATCAATGTAATATAACAACAGTAGTCACAGTAATTTTTTTCAGTGTTAGTTAATCAGGGTTTCTTAATTAGTATGTTAGGGTTATAGTACTTTGATGATTATTTTTCCATTGCTTGCAACATGGTGTAGTTCTGGTCTGCAGCTGTTGTTGACCATTCCATATTTTCTCTCTCCTTTTCTCCTTGTATACAATATCTTGTCTCACACATTAAATTCTGCTGCACCACTGCACTTAAAACAGCCTCCTGTTGCCAGGTGATCCATCCCAGATGATTCAGCTGACTTTTTTCATTAGTGCAGTTTCTCCCTGTTCTTGACCATTGACTGTGTAGTGCAAGCTGTTCACAGGGTGTAAGCTCTTTCCAGCAGGCATCCTAAACTTGTTCAAGCTCTGTAAAAGGCATTTTTCCCAGAATCTTGCTAACTTAGCTGCAGCTATATTATGCAGTGGATAAAGGTGATTTATTCTACCGGTTAGGAGTAACTATAAATGTGTTCAAGAGAACAGCAACTCTGTCAGTAGTTTTTGGTTGAATCTCAGATTCATAGCAGAAAAATCAGATGCAGGTATTTGTTTCTTCACTATCATCATCAGTATTCCAGGGTTGCTAAGAGACAAAATTTCTCATGGGAATACTTCTCTAATAGTTTGCTTCCTCCTTTTCTCCCCTTCCCCTCCAGGTATCTCTTTGCAGTCAGACGTAAGCACTAGGAATAATTTTCCCTAGAGGAAGATAGGAGGGAAATATATTTTCAGGCGTGACACTGTGTTGTAGTATTTTCAATAGGAAAGGGAACTTAAAAAGCATTGCCAGTAATTAAACACGGGGCATGAAGAAAAACAGAGTTCTGAACAATACTTGTGTCTCTAATTGGCCCTGGAGAGGCTTTTTGCCAAAATTGTTTGTAGTTATAGGGTTTTTTTCTTGATGTTACACAAAATAATGTTATGTATTTGGTTTTGAAGAGTATCTTTACTATATCATTTTTTCAGTAAATGAATAGAGATTCCCTAATTCAGAGCTATTATTTTTTTTCTTATTCCTATCATACTCAATGTTTCATGGAGAATTCAGCATTCTGAGCTAATTCTAGACCCCTAAATATAAAAAGAATATATCCCTACCACACCTAACACACTATTTTCAGATTACAGATACAGCTATAAAGTGTATATGTATCTTGTGACTTATCAAAGGTCACACAGATAGTTTGCAGGAGGCCTGGATCTCTTGAGTCCTGATCCAGTGATTTTATCAGAAGAAATAGCCTTCCTCTGAGCAGTTCTGGTACATCCTGTTACTGGCAGGATGATGAAGAACTGAGAAATGTTTACTGTGGACATCAAGGAATTAACTCTTATTTTAATTAGACAAAATAATTTAGCTGTGACTCTTAACATAAAAATTCATTAGTGAAATGCATGAAGTGAAATTGCAGCCTAACCAAGGTACAGAGAAACTATTTTTACTTCAGCGAAATAACATTAAAAATTAATGAAATATATAATAATTGGATATGGGAGGTTAGTTGCATTTTCCAAAATAAATTCAATTTCAGCTGACACTTCAATTGACAAATTTAAATACAGGAGGATTTATTTTAGAAAAAAAGAGAAGGGAATATAGTTTCAGAATATAATACTTTCAGCAAATTGAACTATGTGGTTGCTACTGGTGACTTCAATAATTGCACACTATATCATTGAATCTGCAGTAACAAGGCTGTTCACTTAAGACCCTGATTTTCCTGTAGTTATGGTTCTCAAATGATAGAAAATATAATGCAATGTTTGCTTTTTAAGAGTAACATCTAAATGAAAAGGTCACTAGATAGTTTGAAGAGGTGTATGTTCAACATTTCATTATTTTCTTAATTTAATAGTTCTCTTGCACCAAACTAAATCTGATCTTTTTCTTTGTCTGGTTATGTGATTAGATTTAAGAGTGAATTAAAGAAGCTAAGTCTGCTAAAAAAAAAAGCCATTCTGTTGAAAGCCACAAAGCATTTCTGTTTCCATTATTACTCCTCGATTTCCATTGAACTGAAAATTGAGAACTTTAAGGCAGACAACTCTGTGTACCCCAAATTTGTTGTAGTTGAAAAAGTGTAATTAATTCTAAGATTTGTTCCTAGAAGGAACATATATGGTTTCTTTTATATGACCCTGCTTCCTGTGATGCACATAAGGCTGCACCAAACCTTTGCCTCTCCTTTTACATTCACTTGACCTTCTACAGGTCTTGTGAAATGCATAAAAGTTAGCAAAAGTCAACACATGTGTTTCATTACAGCTGCAGCCAGCACTCAGTAGGGCAAAAGAGCAGACAGGAGAGAACATGGTTTTTACCTTCATGTTATAAGATGATTTGATTCTTTTGAACTTAAATGGACAGAAGACATCAAACACTAAAGACTGTCTTAATTAGAAAAGTCATTGTAAGCCTCAGTGGCTGGAAGCTGAAAGTAGACTAATTCAAACTGTGGAAAGCACCTGATTGTCTAGAAATGAAAGCAAATAGCCACTAGAATAACTTACTTTAAAGCAGATAAGTTGTGGTAGGTTCTTTACTGCTAGAAGAATTTGCATTGAGCCTGGGCCTTTTTCAAAATATGTACTCTGCAGCACTACCAGAGGTTGCTGTCTTGGTTCAGAAACTAGAGAGGGAAATTATATGGTTTTGCCAAACAAGCAGCAAGACAAAATAATCTGCCCCTAAAACTATGAATGTATCAATTTTAGGATTGGCTCAATGTGGAAAAATTTCCTTATGGCACCTATTGTAAATTATGATGTGTAGGGAGATACTTTTTAAACTCATAAAATTCTTGCAAGCAAATGCCATATCAGTGTGGTAGAAGCAGTCGACTTGCAGCAGGAGAGAGCATCACTAAAAGCTATTCAATTTCTGCAGATAAGGTCATACAGATCCACAGTGGCTGCATAGGTATCGGGATCTTGTCAATGTTTATAAATATCTAAAGGATGAGTGCCAAGAGGATGGGGCCATTTTCTTTTCAGTGGTGCCCAGTGATAGGACTAGGAGCAATGGATGCAATCTGGAACACAGGAAGTTTCATGTGAGTATAAGGAGAGACTTCTTTACTGAGATGGTGATGGACCACTGTAACAGGCTGCCCAGAGAGGTTGTGGAGTCACCTTTACTTGAGACTTTCAAAACCTGCCTGGATGTGCTCCTGTACAACCTGCTCTACGTAAGCCTGCCTTATAAAGGGGGTTGGAGTAGATGATCTCCAGAGGTCCCTTCCAACCCCTACCATTCTGTGATTCTGCATGCCATTGTTCAGACAACACCCCAGAGTTGTTCTGAATTCAGGCAAAATGCCTTCTGATGGGCATACTTTGTGGTTTGAAAATCTACCTTTTACTTAAAGATTACCTAGATTTAAGATTCACATTATACAAGTACTTAAATGTAGTAAGCCCTCTACATATAAAGTAAGAAACCTCCTTGTTACTAAGTATGCTATAATAATATTTTTAATGCTACAAACGTAAAAAAAAAAAAGTAACAGCAAGGAATACCTGGTTTTACGCAGTTCTTTGGATATTGACTTGTTTGTGGGGGTAAATAAGGCAGCTTGCCTGGAGCTGAGATAGTAGTTCACCTCAGTGAAAACTAAGTGGACACACATCCTGTATTTAACTATGTCATCTTGCCCTGCATCTGGAAATACTGCATTATGAATTAGTAGCAAAAGCTGGTCTACATCACTTCAAATGTTTCATGACTAGTCAGAGCTTTGTCATGTGGGTAATCCCTGTGCTAGTATAATATAATTATACAGTTAAACATGAGGTCCCTGACAAATTAGTCAAACAGTAAATCTTTTCTTCAGCACTGTCTGCAGATTTGTATAGGGAATTTTATATTCAATTACAAACAAGATCAGTAGAGGTGACATCATGGTCTTGGTCAGAAATATTCAGGTTATATTTTTTTCATAAATACAATTAAAATTTACTACATTGTAGAGCTGCAATGATACTTCCAAGTGAAGGCTCCAGAAAAAATAGGTAGCTCAGAACATGTAACAGAGATCTTCCCCAGTGGCCCTTGTAAATTTGACATTTCACTTTTAGACACTTTTGGAGCACTGTGTCTACTACAATCTTTCCAATGTTCACTTGATACAACTTTCTCAAAATATTTCAGTGCATAACCAGTAAAGCATCATAGCAAGATGTTTGACTCTGCTGACACAAATATTTTAGCTTCTTTTTCTTTAAGCACACATATTTTTTAAAAATGCATCTCTCATGTAGTCTGAAATTATTAAATATTAATAAAAGAAATGGAATACTTAACTGATGATATAATGTAAATATTGCTAAAATACTTGAGTTATAGTCATTGTAGAAAAGCAGAACTTGGATAGAAGTAAAATTGACTTAGTTTAACTTTTTCTTCTTAGAAAATTAAATAAGTGTTCGCTAGAATTCCAACACCAGCATCACATGGAAGAGTGGGACAAAAATTATGTTTTTATATCATCCTTCAATATAAGCCTATTCTTTAGAAAAGCCCTTTAGAAGCTAAAAAGGATTGATTCATCACTAGTGACTGCCCGTTTTGTTCATAGTCTTCTGGTCTGGACACATTATTTAACAACTAGACTGATGCTCAGTTTCTCACAGAATTTAGGCATTGCAGAGCATAGGCTTTAAGTGCGTATGTTTGGGTGTTGTTAGCATTAGATCTGAGGGCTTAGGGTACATGAGCTGTGAGATCCTGTTTGTGCTTGTGCTGAGAGACAAGAAGTCAGAAAATATTTCCTAAGGAATTATGACAGAGGACTGGTGCTGCCATCTATTCAGTTGAGGTTTAATAATAACCAAGGGAAATACAAGAGTACATGAATATAGTGTAATGGCAGCCACAGTAAATTCACAGACTGGTGAATTGTTAATGGTGACCTTTACTGGGAGTGGGTGATTAATTAACTAAGGTGGTTAAAGTGAAAAAAAAAAAGGTTATATTATTAGAAATAAAATTACTTCAAGGGATTTTTAAACTTCTACATGACCCAAGTTTTTCTGTCTTGATTAGGCTGTGAATAAGTCTAAATCTGAAGGATTTGCATATTTTAGGTTATTTAGGGAGAATGACAGGTTAAGCAGCTATTCTCAAAGACCAACACACAGGTGAGATTTAACAATGGCCTAATTAACTTAATGAATTTTTGATTTGGCCTTCTATCCTCAAATGCCCTTTGCATTATGCATCAGTTGCCTATAATAGTACATTTTGTTACCAGATATGGTTATTGATGATCCTTTTGTGTTCAGTAATTTACCAGTACATATGTGCTGAAGATTTCATGAGCTAGAAAGAAAAAAAGGCTATATGGAATTGGGTAAAACTTATTTTATGTTCAAAAAAGATATGCAAGCCCTCATTATCCCATACACAGTAGAAATAAAACAGCATGGTATGGCTTGTCTCCCTGTGGGAAACTGACCCACTGTTTTTGAAATGTCTTTTTAAGTCAGCTAAAAACAACTACAACTTCCATGAACCATTGGGAAGTCCTCAGGAAGCTGGAAGTCATACAAACGCAGCAAGGTATAAAAACTCAAAAGAAAACAAAAACTCCCTTTTTGCTGTGTCGTCCAGAAAGAAAGTTTGCTGCTGTCAAGCCTCCCCCCCA
>JAVSBS010014574.1:19352-39177 GCA_033124195.1 Coracias cyanogaster | reverse complement strand
GCACACGCACCACTTCACACCAGGTTGACTAAGGGGGAGTGAGTGGGTGGGCTTGGCGTCCTTTGATACCATAATATCTCCATAGAGTTAAATACGGTTTTATTCAAATATATTTGGTAATAAACCTGTTGAATACTAATATATTTGGTAATAAACCTGTTGAATATTTGTTGGTCTCCATGGTTACCTATGAGCTTGCTGGGGAAGTATCTCACTTTGCCTTTGATCCCCTTCCCTTTTGGGAGGCAGCACGGATGCTTGCGGCCAGACCGCGACACTCCCATATCTCCAAGGCTAAAAGTTTATCTGCAAAGCTTTTTCTCCATTTAAATATCACATAGCAGGTGCTTCTCTGGCTCCAGATTGAACTCACTGTTTTTCCTGAAGATTCCTGTGCTGTTGCTAGTACACACAAACTCTGTAACCTCCACTAAGAAAATTGACGATAAAGCTTCTTCAGTCAGCACAGTTTCTGATCAGCCATATATGCAGCCAGGATTTTGGAGAATAGCTCCAGTTTTTAAAGCTCTGAACATTAATATGTTCTGAATGAACAGCAGCCACCAGTCCCAAGAATAATGGCACTTCCATTTCAGCTTAGCCCATCTTTGCAGCTGAGTCCAATACAGTGACTATCACTACAAGCCATCTAGAACAGAGAATAAAAAACAAAAGTAATTTACGGATTAAATATGGTACAAATCAAATTTTCACAACAACACCTTTTTCTGACAGGATGTTTTCACATTTTCAACAAAAATTGATTTGATGAACAGCATAATTTCCTTGGATTTTTTTACCTTTGTGGTTGATTTTCTTTTTCTCCTTTTACCCTGGGTTTTTTTTGTTTCTGTGAAATCTGAGTTAGTCAGAGACTGTTATTTTTGTTCAACTGGAGAACTTTTTACTGCTGCAGCCATTTCATTCTCAGCTGTCACAGTTAAATCCCTAATCTCTTCTCCCTCTGCTATTTCTTTCAGTAGTCTTCAGGAATTTGGCTTAATTTTGCACCTGGCTGTGTTCTACATACCATACATTTTGTTTGCATCAGTACTGCATAAAGCTCCTCTGAAGCTTTTTCCAGCTCAGGATTCTGATTTATTTCCAGGATTGTGAAACATTTAAACATTTCCCACATAATATTATATCATTTTAATGATATTTGCTCTCAACTTTCCTCTGACAAAGGAACACGAGTTTTCAATTTTGGATTGCAATGTTTCTGCAAAGTCCTTTGTTCTTCTTCAACAACTCCATAGAAGAGGTTTCCTAGGGTCCTTGTCTCACACTGACATATGAGGAGTGCCAGGATGACATTTTGTACTCTCTCATTGGTTGATTTTCCAGAAGCTGTCAAAAGGAATGCAATATGCTGATCCCATTGCCTTTGATACTGTTCTAAAATGATGGCCAGCTGAGCCCTTCAAATCTAATTGAATTTTGCATCCATCTCATTGTATCATTGGTGCTCAGGGCAGGAGATAATTATATGGATTTCCAGAATCTTCCAGGCCAGCTGAAATATTTTGGGTCAGAATTTTATCCCTTCACTTATCTGAAGTCACTAGAGATGCCAAAAAATCATTCATTCATTAGCAGAGCTGCATGGAAAATAGCAGGTGATGGTGAAAAAAGCTACATTGTTAAAGTTTATTTGTTTCCCCAATGGGGATGAAAATTAAAAAAAAATAATAATTTGGGTGGAAGATTGATGGGATTTAAGGACCTGAATCTTTCAAGGAGTGAGCCAGAAAGGAATTTTTTGGCTTCCTAGGTGCCCTTCTGGAAGGTTTTTGTTAACTGACAGAAATTAACATTGACTGAAGCTTGCCAGCACAGCTGTGGAAAGAGAAGCCCCTGCCCAAACAGCTCTCCAAACTCTAGGTCTGGGAACCATTCAGCCTTTCTAAACCCAGGAGAATTAAGACACAACTGCACTGTGGAGTGAGCTACAGAGAAGTCTAAGCTTGGTTGCAGGCCAGCCTTGTCAAAGGATTGCCATGTAAGATTGATGCAGGGACATGCCTACAGCACCATGTTCAGCTGCACTATGGTACCCCAATGCACACAGACAAACCATGTGCCATTGTTGTCTCAGCATAATAATTCCTTCCTCAGTGTAGGTGTAGCCAATAAATCAAGGTACTGAGGGCTCTGTCAGGTTCAGTGGCAGAAGTTAGAAGTAAAAACTTTACTGCTGATGATAAAAGACAATGCTCGGTGTGGATCTATGTATTTCTAGTAATATAACTTTGTATAGATAACTGGTATGTAGGATCTTGAGTTCTAAAAGGATAGCAATTTTCTGACCAATTAGTAGGCAAGCAAAAGCTGAGTGATAAACCTGTTATAGTTATATCCAAACCAGCATCAAAGCATTCATTCATTCCGAATGTCACATATGAATTTATTTGCAAAGCTGTGTAATTAAATCTAATAAAGAAATGAGAAAACTGATGATGTATCCAATGAAAACTTGACTTTTAACATTGGCTTTTGGAAATTGGGAAAAAGTAAGAAATACTACATTTTGCAATAGAAAAATACAGAACTTTTTTTCTTATGGTTTAGGAAACAGTCTCAGGAGCCATAATATGACTAGTTATAGCTCTGACATTAATTTTTTCTGACTCTTAAGCCAATTAGGGCAATATTTCAAAGTCTAGATGTTTAAATATAACTAACATATTAAGCGGGGAATTCAGTGATGAGTGGATTCCCTCAGCTTCTTTGGGAATGAAATCCACTGATTTAGGAGGATAAATCCTAATGGATTTATTGTGCTGGCCTAATCAGCATTGTATCTCATTTTATCTACCTGTAGAATGGGACTACTAATATGAATGAATATTATTCAGTAGTATGTCTAAGTCTCTTTCAGACCAGATGTATATAACATTATACCAATATAAAGTATTATTAACACCTATATTCTGAAATGTAGTTCTTGGGCAGATTCCTTGTATATAATTTTGCTGCAAAAATACAGCCTCATCATATGAGAGGCCTTTTTCTTACAGTAAAATTATCATCGTTTTAAAATGCATTATTTAAATATACTAGTGCTAGCCAACATTCATCTGATGCAGAGCAAAATGTCGAGTATATAATTCAATAGCTATTCACTCTGTACCAGAGACAATAATTAGTGGTATTATCAGGTGGAAAATTGCTGCAATGAAGAATTCACTAATATAGTACTATGAACTCCCTCAGAAAGTCACTGTACTTTTTCAGAATCACAATCGCTTTGTTACTAGCTGCCAAATCGTGGTTTTGGCAGCGTATTGTCAATGAATACTCTCAAAAGTACCCTTCAGTGGATAGTAAAAAACTGAAATAGCAATTCTTTCATTGAGTAATGATTGCTCTGGATAGACCCTGTAGTATAGTATAATACAAACACTGAACTATATGATTTATTTACAGACCCTTGGTTCCAATGACTCACTAGCTATTCCAGTGGTTTGGGGGCTACTTGGCATATTTCTTTAATTGAAAGTTACTGTAAAAAAAGAATAAAGGACATCTTCTAATACAAATCCTATGAGAGTTTTACAACCTTAAGATTTATAAAAGGCTTACTTTTAGAACCCTTAATAAATGTTTCTTCTTTCAAGGTAAGTATCTTGTGGAGAAGAGTGTGGAACAAAAGGTTGTTATCTAGGTCCCATTGAGAGATGCACAAGGTTGGAAAGGACAGTTTCAGTATTTTTGGTTCTTGGTTGCTCAGGGAAAAGATGTTACCCAATGGCATGAAAAAGAAACGGCAGGGATTATCTGTGGCATAAAGAAAAACAAGATGTCTGGGAAATTACAGATACAGTATGTGATAACATTCATCAGACTCATCAGGGAACTGATAGGAACCAGGCTTTCTCAGCCAGCAACAAACAAATAGCAAATTATATTCTAGCTGCTCTATCTCCTATGATGTGTTAGTACACTTTAAAAAATAAGAACTTAGATGTCTCCTTACTCTATTTTATTCTTTGTGTTATATAGTGTAAAGCCAGTCTTGTTGCACTGGCTCTGTACTGTTGTCATAAATATGCTCTGTGATGTACCAATCTAGTTCTGACAAACTTTACAGGAAAAAAGAACGTTGCTAAAATTAGGAAGGAAAACTATGAATGGCAAGAGACTGGCAGAAAGCCAAATAACACTGAAATCAAGAGTAGTTTTTCTCTAGTTCTCAATGACTTGAAGGTTCAAAAGCTGAACCAAATTCACAGTTTTTGAAGTACCTTACTCCTAGTTAAAATTCTAATTAGTGTGACTTCAGAAAAAGATTAATCCCTTTCAAATTCTGGAACAAAATTAGGCTCTCAGTCTCTTCATGTTTCTATTTACAAACAACAGAAAAACAGTGATACCTCTAGAAGTACTACAGATCTTAAATGGCCACAGTTGACTCTGTTGACCAGGAAGGGTCAGAAAGATAAGGGTACAAACCTGAGGACACCAGCACCTCTGAACTGCATGGGATCAGGCACCTAACAAAGTTTCATCACAGCAAACACAATTTTTTTTTTTTCCCTATCCAGAGATGGGCCTGAGGTTAGGTTGGGTGAATCACGTGTAGAAGCTGTAACAGCTGGATTTTCTGGGCCAAAAAAAAATGTTCTTGAGGTTGTGAGTGTTTTCCTAAAGGATTGAGCACTGTACCACTGCAGAACGTGTTGCAGGACTTGATCAGATGAATGATTAACAATGGAAGAAGTGATAGGTTATTGACTGTAGATTTTATTTAGAAGTTAAGAAGACTAATAGTTTGAATATATGAGTTGTTCTTTCATAGGAATAATTTATGGGCAGAGTGTGTCCTAGAAGGTTGAGTCAATCAAAAGCATTTTTTTACTTTTATGAAACCTAAGCCTGGATGGTTGTTTTTCAGAAGAACTTGGTTTTAAGAAGTCTTGATTTTACATGTATGAAAATTTTATGAGTAACAGTTTAATATTGTAAATGTGAACTTTTCAGTTATCTCCACTACCTTAAGTGAATTTGGATTAACTCTAAAAATCCCTTTTGTTATACATTTTGAAAACATATTTGATAATGGTCTTGATAAAACTTTGAAATATAACAGAAAGATTCATTTCAACTCTTGAAGGGAGTATGGCTTTTCCACTTCATTTTTCCAAGGTAGTTTTTCATTTTTCAACTATCTTAACATGTCAAAACATTGCAAAGTTTGGAAGTACTCAGAATTACACAGGACCTGGCACCTGACAGAACATCACCACAGCAACATTCTGCAAATACAAAATGAGAGCTTTTTTTCCTCCAGAAACGCGCAGGGACCTGTTACCACACCTCTCTCCAGAGTCTATTAGAGAGTGTGTTTTTCATCAGGAGCTGATGTCTACATGCACAATGCAATCTGAATGCTTTTTATTTCTTCTGCAAGCTTATCTTTACAATGCTGAAGCTTTAAAAGTTACCCCAATGTAACGTAAAATCTGTAGTTGTTTATTCCCACTTCTGTAAACCTTCTCTGGGATTTGTAGTGCATTTTGCATTTTTCTTCTGCTCCTATTACTGACTGCTTTCTGTTTCTGCCAGAAAACCATCCTTTTTGGAGTAATTATGCTATCTATATGTGTATGATGATTAGCTTTTATACATTTACCATCACTTTCTTCTCCCTCCCCCATGAATCCACAACAACCCTCTCTGTGCTGCCTGATAAAAAGAAGACTTAATATAAAAGCTCCATCATAGATATAAGGGTAAAGGAGTGTTTGCAGTAGAAGCAAAGCAGACAGCATCAGTATAGCAGTGGCACTGGAAAAAAAAGATGTGCAAGCTGTAAATTTTAATGAGGAGCATGTTTTACGAAAAGACTTTACTTTTTATTTGTAGATGTTAGCTTCCATGAAGCCTTCATTCTGCAATGTAAAACTGACTAAAAGGACCCCTTCTGCAATGAGAAATCAAAATCTATTCTCTTTTAAGGAGTTTTCTTTTATGTATGGACCACCAAGAAAGAAACTTCCAAACAAGGCTTCTCTGCTCCTGCAGAGGTTTGAATTGAAATCTCTCCTCACATTTTCTGAACTGCAGGTGAGATATCAGCCTCTCACTCTGCTGGCCTTAGAGATCAGCATGGAACTGGCTTAAGGTGGCTTGATATAGATTTGCTATTTGCAAATTAAAATCCTTCATCTCTGAAAAGAATCCAAAATAGAATACAGCTCTTTATTAACTGTGGTCTTAATTTTTTTTTAATGGCTGTTACCTCAGAGGGTCTTTCAAGAGTTGTCTTTTCAGATCTATGATATAGTCAAAATTCTTTTAGGTATTGAGCACAGATGTGAAACTATTGGAGTAACTCATGCAAGCTTATTTTTTTTAGGCTAAGAACTTTTATGGCCAGAAGTATCAGAGGTGTATCATAAGGTTTTTTCCCATAGATAATAGATTAGCAGAAATAACTTGCAAAATGAGCAACCAATAAACATATTTTACTATTATTAGATTAAGATAGAGGGACTAGATCATGTTAAATTACCTTAAACCATTTTATATTACATTACTGGCATGCCAAGTGCATTCATCTGCGCCTGACCTATGCACATAATTCAGTCTGCATAAGTCAAAACCTTTCCTGAAACTTAAAAAAATTAGAAGAGATACACGTCCCAGGAGGTATTTTTGCTACTAGCATTTCTTCACATTTTTTACTCCTGATTTTCCAAACCTAATTCCTTTATTCCTTTTATTATTTTCATTCAGCATTTGCATACGTTTCCTATGTACTATTGTAACACATGAATTTTCTGTGTCATATCTACACTGCACAACAAGCTGTTAAGTAAAATTCTTGTCTGTTACCCTGAAAGCCTAATCTCTTTGGGGTGGCTTTCTTGAACTCCTGCTTTCCCAGGTAATATTTGGAGGTCAGTATCATCCATCTGTAGGCTTTGCACTTTAAAAAATGACAGACTGTGATTAGACAGGGGCTGCTCTCTGACTGTTTCCAGTGGGTGATTCTTTCTGACGGTGCATTCCCCTGACAGTGAAATCCTGCTAGAACATTTCAGATCAAAATGACTTCCAGTATCTTAAAATTTCCTAGAACTTAAAAATAGGTACGATCATTTACAATCAAGTTCTGTTGTTGTTTGTCATAGTGATGAGTACCATAGAGGACAAAAGCGTTGATACTACAGCACGATAATACTGAAAATAAGATACCAGCTCTTCATGAGGTAGTTGAACTGGAATTCAAATAAGATAAAACAGGAATACAAAAGAGAATCAAGTTTCATGCTTCTTGCTTTAATTCTTGGTGCAATAATCAGGAACGAATTTAGGTCCCATGTATAAGTACTTTAAATATTCCATATCCTTTCCAAAGCTGGGGTAAGCCTATTAGGCTAGATGGACTGTACTTTGACCTGGGATAGGGCTTTAAAGTTCATTTATATTTAAAAATACATATCAGTGAGCATGTCCTGTACAATTTAAACTAGTGAAGCTTGAGTTCACATTTTTTTACCCTAAGGAGATGGAGTTGCTTTATAGCTTGTGCTAAACAGAGCAGATGTTCAGAGGACCTTTCAGGGCTTTCAGTTATAACTGAAATGGCCTACTTTGCAGTCTTCTCTTTCCGTGAGACTGAAGGAGCAAGTCTCATTCAGTCTCTGTGTTGCACCATATATTACAGAGGATATGCACTGGGACATGGCTCTTCTACTGATGTGTAAGTCAGAGAGTTTCATTAGGCAGAGTAACCAAAGCGAAAGAGCCACAGATGGGAGAAGAGGGGATGATGGGAGGAATCAGGGGAAGCTTGGAGGCTTCTTCGGCTGTTCCTTATATTGGGTGGAAGCATTACCATTAAAAAAGGAGGCATATCATAAATGACATGATATTTTAAGTATTCAGAGTATTTGCTCTACAAAGAGAAGCAGAAGAGGCTGCTTATGGAGCTGACAGTAAGAGTTTAGGTCTGTAGATAGGTCTGATGTATGCTGTAGCTAAGAGGAGTGAGACACAGTGGACATTATTAGCAAAGCAATATGTGTGGGTAAAAGCAGCCACAGGCAGAAGAGCTAGCAGGAAACTAACAAAATGGGAGCAGCCACAACCTAACTGCAGGCTGCTCAGGAAAAAGGGTAGCAGCAAGGAAGATCTAGGACTCTATTTTTTGGGGAGCTGAGATGTGTTTTCTATCAGGATCACTCCTAGAAGGACTCAATCAATCTGTACTCCTACAAAAGGCACTATGTCTGCCATTCTCTTGGGCCTGTTCTTGGACATCTCTGTGAATCACAGAATAACTGCATGTGTTAGCCTGTCACAGCTAAAATGCATTACCACCATGCTCCTCGTAGCATGGACTTGTTATTAATTTTTTGTGGACGTTTTCCCACTTAAGAATCTTTTGAAAATTGTTACAGAAGTGCAGATTATATTATGGCAACATGCAAAGGCCTCTGTCCATATTTCTAGATACTACTGTTTCATTCTTTTCACGTTGCTGTTACTAAAATGGCATGGGAGAAAATCCAATACTGCACGGCCCTTGGTTGCATGCCAAAGTGGCAAAGCAGCAAAATCAGGCCCCACTGTTAGTGATAGCAGTCTGTAAAACAGGAATAATTTTCTATTGAATACCTGATTGAATTACTAGTGAATTGCTGCTCTGCTGAGAAAATGATATTGGAGGTTGGCAGACGGTCACCATTTTTATTTGCTACAGGGTGTTATCTGAATTTGCCTGTCAGGTGATTGCCTGGTTAGTCCCTTCCCACTATAAATAACTGTGTATTTCAAAATGTGATAAATAATAGTAATAAAGCTTATAGGGGAAAAAAATATTCTTGCTGCTACAAGGAAAAGCACTTAACCCAGGCATTTATCTACTGCTTAGAAAAAACTGGGCTGATCAGATGATAATGTATTCCAGTGGTTTGCAAAAATAAAAAGGAGGGAGGGTTGCTGTTTGATCCCCCTCCCTCTTCTTCTTGTAGCTACAGTTTATAATAGCTTTGCATTTAATTGGTATTTTATTTCTCTACGCTCATGAGGTTTGATAATTTGAATAGCCCTTGCAGTGGTATCATGTTGCTCAGTGAGCTAGACATTGCAAAATTGTGCATTTTTATGTAATTGAGATGATTTTGCCTGGTAGCTTGTGGAAAATTTCATAAAAATTTGTACACATCGGTAAACTCATTTAATGTTATATCTCACTTTTTGAGCTGATCAGCATTTTTTCCTGGTACTCCATCAGCATGCTGCAAATCACATTTTTGTACTTTGTTTCTAATGGTAAAATAATGAACAACATAATGCTTCCCAAGGAAGAAATACAACATTCATTTTCCCTTTGGCAAATGAGAATGTAAGCTTTGCCAGCTGCCCCTTGGAGGGAAGGGCCAGTATACTAGTAACAGATACATAGATTTCATTCAGACCACAGAAAACTTTTGTCATGTAATCCTTGATCACATACCTCTCTGTGTTTGACTGTGAAATGGTGGGGAAGATTCCTCTCAATTCACTGTTGGTGCTTGAAGTGGTAGATTACATTATCTGGACTGGAAGAGTTAAGTAAACTGCTTGTGGGGATAGCATACCCATGAAAAATTATTCTCAAAATGAGTAGCATGAGCTTCACAATAATCCTCTTTGCCCTTTTAGTTATAATGGAGATTTTAACAACAAATACTAGATCTCTTTTTGCAGACAGACACTAAGCATCAAAGTGTGAAGTTCAGCAGCTGGAAGGGACTTCACTGTGTCTTATACATGATCTATTGTCAGGATCAGTAAATACAAGGCACTTCCTTCCAGAGGTTCAGTGACTTAGATCATTGGTTCAAATCCAACTCAGATCTGACCACTAATTGAGAGGCTTGCATGGCTGCTGCCACCAGTGTACCTGTTCTGCACGTAAAGAGGGCTTCAGCCTCCAGGAGTGTCAATCCAGCAGGCTTGTTCAGACAGCCAGTGAAAACTGCAGCTGCAGGGGTGCCCCTTGGGTTTTCAAGTGTGATGTGCTATAACTCTTCAATATGCATAAGACTTTTCTGTCAGGAGGCTAAGAGGAGGAAAGAAGTAGGCACTTGCACTGAAAGCAGCAGAAAGTCTCCTGGTGTGATAAACACCTGGCTGCTAAGCTGTTGCTCCACACTGCTGGGATGTTTCAGGTAGGGAACTTACTTTTTCATGGATCTAGGGTATTAGATCAGATCAGACTGGCAGCACACACCATGAGAGGCACTGCCAGCAATCTTGAGCTGAAAGTTATGGACTACTTTCTTGATGGTAGTAACAAAAGGTATGGTGGGTCCCTATACCCCTGCCTTTGGGGTCATTTGTTGCCAAGGTAGTGTCAATAGCATAACACAAGATAGGACAACTGAGTTAAAATAAGTGTGTTTTTCAACAGAGGTGGTTTGTAGGAACAATCTTTGCTGGTTGTATGTGCTTTTTTACCTGCTTTCAATGGAAAATTAGCAATTTTGTGAAGATATGTCTTAAAACAACGTTTGGAATATGTGAAAGTAGGTAAGATCATAGTGCAAATGCATGGATTCCGTGGGGCATTAAATCTGAATTTCACAGAACTCTGATTTGAAGCCAGTTCTGATGGTCTCATTACTCTAATTCAGAATAAAATATCATAAATAATTTAATCATGAATGTAGTAATAGCAGCTATGCTAAATATACTCTGTAGAGCCTTCACATTGTGGGCTTCTTTAAACAGCACAGCAACTTTGTGAAAAGAAATGTATTAAAACAATTTGTAATGACTCTTGTACATGGGATAGTTTCTTGACACCCACTGCCAAGACAATCTTCTGTGTTAACAGTGTTCTATAGGACAGGGGAAGCAAGCAAGTATCTTACTGTTTATGTTCCCAAATTGTGCTCCATGAGACTACAGTAAGCAATATCTAAGTCCATGGAACTTTATTTTTTAATTTAGAAGTTGATAATAAAAGCACATAGTAGCTCTGAAGAAAACTGTAACATTGATCTGTGTATCCAAAATGTCTTGAAGTCTTGAGATAAAAATATTTTTTTAAAACTGAGAATACTATCATAAGCTTTAAATAAGAAGATAGATGCTTAACATCCATTCTAATTTTTAATATTGTCAGCCAATAAATTTTGGATTTAACTTGTATGTTGCTGAGTTCTGTTGCTACCACTTCCGATATTCATTAGGACGGATTTTATCAAAACAGAGAAGGTATTCATACACTCACTAGATCTAGCTTTTGGTAGGCACTATTTACAGTCTTTGAATTCCTTGGTAAATCAAGCTCTGAGCTTGTAGCTTTTACATGATTCTTAACATCTGTCAAGGTTAAGTAATATATAATAATCCAAATATTAACAAAAAACCACCAAACTTGCTGAGGTATAGGTACATCAATCTACTTAAATATGGTATAAATTAAGCCATTAATACTGAGAAATACTCTTGCTAAGAAGGTTTACAGGCTAATAGGCATTGCTATACTTCTGAGGGTATGTTGAAAATGGGGACGAATGGCAAGGATGTGAAGTGCACAATAATGACATAAAAATAGTAAAATACTTCATCTTCATATTAGAAAAAGAGCACCATGTAGTCTGAGTCATTGTAAATATCCTGGAGTGGCCTCTGATCTGTCTCATTTAAGCACCCAGCTTTCACATATATGCCTCTAAAGTCATCAAGGTAGACAGACGATCTACCTACTTAGGTGCTGGAACTGCCACAGGCAGGTTTTTCCACTGGAAGCTTTCAGAAGCTGCTTTTTCCACCATCTGAAAAGGATCTCAGGAACACATTAGAAATCCCACAAGATATAGCTGGCACGTGTAAAGCTACATTACACTATAACTCTGGCACTGTCTTTTTTTTCTTTTTTTTTTTTCCAAAGTATAGCTTCTGAACAAGTACCAGTGCAAAGGAGACTGTAAGTGGATTCTAAGAATCAGTATGCTAATGAATGCAATCTAGGTGAATAATTACTCTAATATGTTAATGTATGATCTGCCTTAGCTACCTCTCTTCTACAGATGTGGATTTGGAGCCAGAGAAATGACTAGGACTGCAGTTCCTCTCTAATATTTCGTAGGCAGCAGATCAGCTCCCCTCCTCCTTACACTCTGTGTTGCACATTGCTGCAACCTCTCACCAGAATCTGGCATCCATCAGTTGTACCTGTGCAGGCGAGCAGTCTCTAAACCAGGTTTATGCATGGGTCCAAGTTTTGAAACTAAAAACTCCAATGTGGGAAATGCAAAACATTTTCACAAAACCTTTACAAAGCACAGTTATATAAACAGCTGAATTGGCATGACTGTAAAGAAAGTAAACTCTGATAGAGAAGAGGTAGATGAGATGAAGGTCTGGACAGAGGAGCTTAAACTAGGTCTGCTACTGACAGAACTAGTAATCTGGAATGACAGTTTGGGAGATTTGTTTAAAGCCAGGCAGAAGATCTCTGTCGCATCAGCAAATCAGCCATCCATTTCAAGCTCTAAAGGGCTCCCTATGCAGCGACCAAACTTCCTCGTAACTCAGATTAGCAGAACAGTGTAGATTTGTGGCAGGTGTACCTGTTTATGAATGCAAATGTATTGATGGCTTTTTCTTCATGTTAGTGGAGTGGCTGTAGAATAAATAATAAAGCTGAAGATGCTTTGGTCATGGAGCCATATTATTGTGGGTGAGAACTAAGGTCCTATACTCAATTGCATGGCATTTTTGTTTATGGGAAATTAACAGTTTGGGAATAGTGACTCCTGATACACAATTGATTCTTAGATGAACACAAGTTTGCTGCTTTGAGGGACTGCAAAATATGTAAGTAAAAAAAAAAGGATTTCATGCACAGACTTCCTGGTAGTAAGGGTAAATGAATCTCTCTATCAGTGTTTGTGCTGTCAATGCTTATTTATCCAAAAGAACAGTTTATTATTATATGACACTTTTGAAAGACCCAGAGGGAAGGATTTAGACAGACATTCAGAATTCAGCAGGATAAATAAGAAAGGAGTGGTTGTCATCTCCAGAAACAACCTCCCAGTAGAACTTGCAGATAGCATAGCTACCTGCTTTAAATTGCAATTCTCTCCTCTCCAAAAGGAGAACAGAGGTTGCATGTGATTTGACATTTTCTTAACTGATTTAACCAGAACCTACAGAATTAGATGTCTATAGGAAGAGTTGTGTCAGAGGATTTCTACTTTCACCAACTATCAACACAAAAACTAGAGCATTTGTGGCCACCGTGATCACTGTTTTGGCAGCTTTCTGGAGAATGTTAAAATGCTATTTTTCTGCAGAATGACTTGCGTTACATAGTACGGCCACGCTTGTAAAGTCTGAGAAATCATATTAGAGATCTGTGCCTCTGTAGTGATTTGTATTTAAAAAAAAAAAAAACAAAGTCAAAAAAACCCCTAACAAACCAAAAAGCAAAAGATAAGTTTCTGGCTTCTGCTTTACTAAAGGTTATGCTGAGGTATAGGGAGAAGAGAACTACCATGTAGTCATGCATAAATCTGCTTTGTTTTCTATCCATCCAATTAAGTAGTCAAGGAAATTCTAGTCCACACCACACTTCCTTGATTCCATATCTGCTTGCAACTTGTAACCCTACTGCTTGCCTACCTCTGCTGTGTGTGTAGTCCAATGCCCAGGCACTGTTATATCCATTTCAGGAGAAACACAGGCCCTTTTTCTATACCAGACACTGCCTCAAAGCAGTATGGCTTCAGCTCTGTTAAGCTCTTTGGTTAACATCATGCATTCTGCAGATTTTCCTAGAGCATGTTAAAAAGACAGTTTTACAATCTTGTCTGGATAGTCCACAAAACCCATCTTCCTGGACACAAATGTTTGTGACTATACCTATAGAGTGGAATTTATGGATATGGAAGTTTAAGTGCTGTGCTAAAACAAGAGCATAAGGAGTCCAAGTAATGGAAAACTTATCACCTTCAGTGATAAGATATGGTTTATGGCTCTCATTTCCAAGAGTCATATTTTCAGTTTAAACATTGCAGATTTCACTTTTGAAGTATTTGGTGCTATTTTAATATTTGAGAATTTTGCCACACATGATTAAATCTCACATAAGCTTGCAAAGTAAGGCTTACATGGGATCTAAAGAGAATGTTGGTCTTAGGCAAGCCTACTGCTTAGGGTTCTATTTCATTCTATAAACTCATTCATCTAGCTTTGCTGCTAGTCAATTAACTCTCAAGGTAAATTGGTACTTCACTGCTTTCGGAAGTATATTCTTACCTAAAGCATGGGGGTGACTCCTTTTCCAAGCATTATCAGCTGTTCTAAAGAAATTAGATCTCTTACCAGCTCAGTGGAAGAGACATCTGACATACCATTGAACAAATAATACTGCTGCCATTTATTTCTGTCACAGAAATGTGTTAAATAAACATATCTGAAGATGGTGAATGATTTAGAAACAAAAAAAAAACCAAACTCAGAATTGCTTCTGGCCTGTCAATGATTTTGTTAAAATATCAACTAATTAATTTGTTAACTTCAAAAATAGGTTAAAATCATGTTTTTGTGACTTAGGATCTACCTATATTCATTTATACATGGTGCCCAATCAGACATTTCTATGCAGATGCAGTTTTTATTATGTTCTGTTTTCATTTTTTTTTAATAGTTTTTTTCAGGTTACTTTTTATTTCAGAACTGGTAAAAAAAAAATAAAGATCACCAATAAAATAAATAACAGCATTGTTTTGAAGGTGAAAGAACAATCACATTGTTGAGATGGCATTACTGTATAATTCTAAATCATTCTTGCTGAGCTAAATTTAGTACATACTTATCCCTGTTCTTGAGTCTTTAGACTATATTGAACATCTGGGTCTTTGGGCTTTAAATTCTACCTATATTTTCTAATTTAATACAGTGCTATACTTCATGATTTAGCCTCTGGGCCACTTCTTGCTAGTAACCATAGATCTGTACATCAATAAGTTGGTGACTTTGGAAAGCCAGGTTAATGGTACACAGCTTCCAAAGGGAACTTTGCAACATATAGGGACTGCAATGTTACAGACTTGGTCAAACACCTCATCAATGATAACACCTAAATGTACACCTATTGGCTCATCATTGATAAGAGACCATACATAGGTAATTAACAAAAGGAGGTCTCTGAAGGCAGTTGAAAATACTTCACTTTAAGAATGTAGTTCTGAAAGAAAACTACACACCTGGTTTAGAGGTCTAGATTGTGGATATCTCCACTGAGCCAGCCATATTCCACCTTTATTGTCAGTTGTGAACAAAACAGGTACTTTGGGAATTCAGTGTACTCCATTATTTTAGGCATCTACACTGGAATGAGATGAATTATGTTCTAGGATTGCCTGTTTTTTCTGAGCAATTAGAGATCTGTTGAGTAAAAGCTAGATGCCTATACCTGATCAGGTGAATCCTACGCATTTTGAGAGGCAGGCCTGTGCAAACCTGGTGAAGTTCAAAAAGGCCAAGTGCAAGGTCCCATACATGGGCTGGGGCAAACACAAGCTGGGCAATGAGGGGATTGAGAACAGCCATGTGGAGAAGGGCTTGGCGTTGTTGGATGACAAGAAGCTCAACATGACCCAACAATGTATGTTTAGAACCCAAGGAGCCAACTGTATCCTGGGTTGCAGCAAAAGAAGCATGGCCAGCAGGTCAAGGCCTTCCACCCTTCTACTCCACTGTCATGATATCCCATCTGGAGTACTGTGTCCAACTCTGGGGCCCCCAGTATAAGAAAGGCATAGACTTGCTCAAATGAGAGCAGAGCAAGGCCATGAAGTTGATCAGAAGGCTGGAGAACCTCTGCTGTGAAGCCAGGCTGAAAGAGTTGGGGTTGTTCAGCCTGGTGAAGAGAAGGCTCGGGGGAGACCTTATAGCAGCCTTCCAGTGCCTGAAGGGGGCCTACAAGAAAACTGGAGATGGACTTTTTACAAGGGTAAGTAGTGATAGGGTAATGCTTTTAAACTGAAAGAGCGTAGACTTATATTAGATGTAAGAAAACAGCTTTTCAGTGTGAGTGTTGTAAAGCACTTAAACATGTTTCCCAGAGAGGTTGTGGATGCCCCCTCCCTGGAAGTGTTCAAGCCGGGCTGGATGGGCCTTTGAGCAATCTGGTCTCCTGGGAATTGTCCCTGCTCATGTCAATGGGGTTGGAGCTAGATGATCTGTAAGGTTCCTCCCAACACAAACAATTCTGTGGTTCTATGGTAGAAAAGCTTGAATTAAATAACTTAAAGGAAAAATAGATTAATTGGAAGTGGCAGGTAAAAATTAGGAGTGTCCCAGCAAATAAATTGGGTCAGCAAAGTATATACAGCGTTGTTAGCCCTACTCCAAAGTAAGTTTCTTTCAGGAAAACCTCTGTACAGTATAAGCAGAGCCCTACAGAAGTCGAATGAAAATACAAGCTTTTACAAGTAACAATAAGATGAGACATTGCTCTGAGAAGTTGGACTCAAACTTCTTCACACACAAAAAATCTTCACAACACACACACAAAAATATCCTTCTCATAGATTAAGAATTTTTACATTAGGGGAAAAACAATATTCCATCTACATACTCATGTTTTTATAAGGTTTTTTCTTTTGATTTTAATGTTCAAAGACAATGCCTAAAATCATCATTGTTATGTCATAGTGGTCTTTTACATGCATACTTACAGATAAGATACTAGTTTTCTCATTAGTTAACATTACATAATATTCTAAGCAAACATTAGTAGAGATTTAATTGAAAACCAGGATTCATTTTTGAGAGATTGGGTGCAAACAATACATATCTACAGTTCTATTGTTTAAAACTGAAATTATGCTTTATCATCTCTCTCTCACACTTCCTGATACTCCTCAACCTCTCCACTTCATCCTTCAGCTCAGCCACCTGGCACAGATGTTGTCACCACCACCCTCCATTGCAAGTGCCAGACTCTGGAACTCTCTGCAGCGATAGACCTGGATGCCCATATGTTTGTGTGGGGCCTCTGTCTGGGTGCCCACAGCTTTTCTAAAACCAGCCTTCCACTGGGAAGCAGCTATGGCTGGATCTCTACAAGCAACTGACACCTTGTGACTCAAAGAGCAGTTGGGATGAGTCCCCTTGACCTCTGACTACTTAGAGGGGTTGAACCTACCTTGTACACTGGCAGAGGCTCAGCACCCTGCCCAATGATTGCAAACAACTGCAGCACCCACAAGGACAAGCACTGATTACTCACCCTATACTCTGTAGCCCTCCCACAGGCTTCTTATAGACTGGTGGCCTGATTAATGGTGGGTGGAGCTGGCTCCACCCAGGCTATCTCAGTAGCCCGCCCACCAACTGACAGCCCCCAGCACAGGCAAAAGGGCTTTTCCTGCCTTCAAAAAGCCCCCCAAAGAGCTTTTCATTGGCTTTTTTTGCTGCAGATCCCTTCCCCAGTGCAGCCTTACCTGCCCTGAAGCTGGTTTCCGTGGCAATTTAGTATTTCAGGTGGGTACTGAGGAAGTGGGTAGAAGGAGCCAAAAATCAATTAAAAGAGATTTTAGAACCCTGGGACAGCTGCTTAAGGGGTCAGGAACACAAGTTGTGTTCTTCTCTATCCCTGCAGTGGCAATCATGAATGAGGAAATTAACAGAAAGGGACAACAGGTCAACTTGTGGCTCTGGGACTGGTGTTCTCAGCAGGGATCTGGGTTTTTTGATCATGGGCTGCTATATGAGACACCCAGCCTGCTGGTAGCAGGTGGGATGCATCTGTCCCAGAGGGAGAAAAGGATTTGGGGGCAGGAGTTTTCTGGGCTTATTGACAGGGCTTTGAACTAGATAGGAAGGGGTAGTGGCTATCACAGAAACGTAGTGGGATGCCTCACGTGACTGGAGTGCCACAATCCATGACTACAAGCTCTTCAGCAGGGATAGACAGGGAAGGAGAGGCAGTGGAGTAGTCCTGTATGTTAGAGAATGCTATGAGAGCTCATAAATCAAGTATAGTGATGATGGGGTTGAGAGTGTTTGAATTAGGTTAAGGGCTGATAAAACTGTTATGGCTGTGGGAGTCTGCTATAGACCTCCCATCCAAAGCAGTGAGGAGGGTGAAGCTTTCTATAAGTGGTTGGGAGAAATCTTGCAGTCACGTGCCATTGTTCTTGTGGGGGACTTTAACCTCCCAGATATCTGCTGGGAATACAACACATGACAGAGGGAACAATCCAGGAGGCTCCTGGAATGTGTGGAGGATAACCTCCTCACACAGCTGGTAAGTGAGCTGACCAGGGAAGGTGCTGGACCTGCTTCTTGTGAACAGGGAAGAACTTGTAGGGGAAGTAAAGGTCATCTAGGGCACAGTGATAATGAGATGATTGATTTTTCAATCCTTTGAGAAACAAGGAGAAAGGTTAGTAAAACTGCCACCTCAGAATTCCAGAGGGAAAACTTTGACCTGTTCAAAAGACTGTTTAAAAAAGTCCCTTGGGAGGCTGCCCTGAAGGATATAGAAGTCCAGGAAGGCTGGACATACTTCAGGAGTGAAGTCTTAAAGGCACAGGAGCAGGCTGTCCCCATGTGCCAAAAAACAAGTAGGCAGGGAAGGAGACCGTCCTGGCTCAGTAGGGACCTTTGGCTGGACCTCAAGAAGAAAAGGAGAGTCTATGACCTTTGGAAGAGGGGGCAGGTCTCTCATGAAGACTATAAGGATGTAGTGAAGCTATGCAGGGAGAAAATTAGGAGAGCCAAAGCACGGCTAGAGCTCAACCTAGCTACAGTGGTTAAGGATAATAAAAAATGTTTCTATAAATTCATTAACAACAAAAGGAAGATTAGGGAATATCTCCCTCCTTTATTGGATGCAGAGGAAAACATTGTGACAAAGGATGAGGAAATGGCTGAGGTGCTCAATGCCTACTTTGCCTCAGTCTTTAGCAGTGGAACTAGCTCTTCCCTGGACACCCAGCCTCATGAGCTAGAAGACAGGGAGGGGAAGCACAATGAGGTAATCACAATTAAAGAGGAAGTGGTCAGTGACCTGCTACACCACTTGGATGCACACAAGTCTATGGGACCGGATGGGTTACACCCAGGGGTGCTGAAAGCATTGGCAGATGTGCTTGCCAAGCCACTTTCCATTATTTACCAGAAGTCATGGCTAACTGGGGAGGTCCCAGTGGACTTCAGGGTAGCAAATGTAACACCCATCTACAAGAAAGGCAGAAAGGAGGATCCGGGAAACTACAGACTTGTCAGTCTGACCTCAGTACCATGGAAGGTCGTGGAGCAGATCATCTTGAGTGCCATTACAATCCACATGAAGGACAACCAGGGGATCAGGCCTAGTCAGCATGGAATTATGAAAGGCAGGTCCTGCCTAATGAACCAGATCTTCTATGACAAGATGACTCGACTATTGGATGAGGGAAATGCTGCGGATATTGTCTACCTAGACTTTCAAAAAGCATTTGACACTGCTCCCTGTAGAATTCTCATGGAAAAACTGTCTGCTCATGGCCTGGATGAGCATATGGTCTGCTGAATCAAGCACTGGCTGGACAGATGGGCCTAAAGAGTAGTGGTCAATGGAGTTAAATCCAGCTCGCACCCGGTCACAAATGGTGTTCCTCAGGGCTTAGGGTTGGGACCATTTGTGTTTAACATCTTTATTGATGATCTTGATAAGGACATAGAGTGTATCATCAGTAAGTTCCCAGATGACACCAAGTTAAGTGGGAGTGTTGATCTGCATGAGGATAGGGAGGCTCTACAGAGCGACTTAGACAGATTGGATCGATGGGCCAACATTAACAGTATGAGCTTCAAC
>JAVSBS010014574.1:3600-19252 GCA_033124195.1 Coracias cyanogaster | reverse complement strand
CGTGTTGGTGCGGGGGGGCGGGGGGGGGGGGGGCGGCAGCAGCAGCCACATGGCTTGGCTGCTGGGACAGAATCACCTGAACTTTACTAACCCACTACATTTAGTGATCGTATCATGTCCAAAAGTTCCTTCTACAGGAGATTAGTGGCGTTTACTTGAGTGACTAAACTGTATTTTAATTAACTGAATCATGCTGTGTTTAAATGAAATTAAATGCACTGCAAAAGAAGCAGGACATACACGTACTATTTTGCACCTCTGGAAAGACTTCCAGGGAGTTACTGGCCTTTTAACTCTGGTATTTCAACACTTTCTTCACTATTGTCTTGGGTTCCAATTCAGCTCCTTCTGAAAGCACAGTGGAATCCTTCAGTGGAATTGGCCAGAACTCTGATTTATGGGTAAGCAGAAAAAAATGCAACTTTCTAAACATTATTTTAGGCTTCACATTTATACAAAATAATAGCCTTCTGCATTTGGAATATTCAGACACCAATTTTATTTATTTATTTATTTACCAGTTTTATTGTAAATGATAGATTTTTCTCTAGAAGTAGCCTAATAATACTGTAACTTTGTCTCTCAGCTTCTGAAGACTTTTTATTAATTAGAATACTTTTGGATATAACAACACCCATAAAGTCTGCACCTCGACTTCTATCTCACTTTGTGATTCAATAGGTTGAATAGCTCTGCAGTGTCAAACCAACAGCCTGTAATTTTAAAACTGACAGAAAAAATTCTCTCTTATCCAGAGTCAGTAGGCTTTAAAGGCTGAAATTGTACACTATTACTGCAGAACTAGGAAAATTTCAAATCCAAAAAGCTGTTTGGAGCTTATTGCATCTAAGATACAGTATTTGACTTTCCTTGAATCTTCAGTTAAAATATTTAAGTGAGAAATGCAAAGTGAAAATCTGAGTTTAGCTCTCATTTGCCATTTAAAGTTCAAGGAAAAAAGAACTCACTAACTTTCACATCTACAATAGTTATTTTAGAGATAAAGTCTTACAGAAAAAAGAATTATGACTGTCTTGCTTAGAAGTGTTTTATTCTTCTATTCCAAGTGTATCCTTGCAGTTTGCAGAATAACTTATTTTGCTAGGGAAATAGTGGGCATATTTCATCCTTTAACTATTTTTATTTGGTCCTGCATTTTTCCCATGAAAAATTAATCCTCCATCTATCCTCAGAAATCTCTCTCTGGTGATGTCTTGAAAATGAGCATTTTCTACATGATACATGCTGCTGATGTGTTCTCAAATAGGAAAAGGAATACAAGATCTTCACAGCAAAGCTTATCTGCCTACAATTCATTATGCTGCTTTCAGTGGTCCCCACCCTTCCACAGTGCCAGAGGTGCCAAGACTAGAAGTCTCTCAAAGACGGTGTAACGTGGGGATGCATCATTCACATAAACCACTCCCAGGCAGCATGCAATACATGTTGTACCAGAAGAATATTGTAGAAGCTGAAAAGAGGGCTGTTATGGTGAGCTGGCTTATGAGCTACACTGACAACTTTATGGAAGGTTGCAGATTGCAGCACATAATTTAACATACTAAACTATTGTCTCCAGCACAAGGAAAATATTTTATTTTTTAGGGGGAAAATATTACAGTACACATACAGCTTGACTTATTTCCTGATGGTTTACTTGTCTGGGGAGCACTCTTTCCTCCCCACTTCTTTTCTGCAAATAAAATAATCTGAACAACTGATATTTGAGACCAGCATGCCAAACCCAAATACCTCAGATATTTTACAGCTTCCTCTATGAAAAGCAATATCTGGGTAGCTTTAGAAAACTGCCAGATTATTTTTAAAACCAGACTCCTGACTCATTCCCTCCTCTTGTGCTTAGATATATGTGATTTGATGGAAAACATGTCCTGAATAATATTATTCTTGAAGTAAACACACTACAGCAGAGTAATGGATGTGATAATCATTATATTGAAAAGCTGGGTCAAAAGATCAGTTGAATAAGACTTACCTTCCTCCCAAACTCAGAAGAATTTTTTTGTCAGTCAGGAAACATAGCTTCTGTGTGGCAGCAATTGCATTTCTCTACATCCTCTTCAGGTTGTAAACCTCATGCCCTTTAAAAAATACCATACAGGGGTAAAGGAGGAAAACAGCTCTGAACCAGAGGTGATGAGGAACAACACACTCTTTGATCACTGCCTGGCCAGCATTTCTGGCCAGCAGGTGCTCTGGATGAGCCAGCAGCCCCCAGGCTCCCCCAGCTGCTGGCAGGAGTTGCATAGCAGGATCCTGAGCATCTCTGACAGCAGGGCCAGCCACCTTGCAGTCCCAGCTGGGAGCCAGCTGGAACTGAGCCAGGTCAGCACATAGTCCTGGAAGAACAGAGTGCCCACTGAGTTCAGCACCATACCCATTCATCTTCTCCCACTTCAAACACTCTCACTCCTCACCAGATTTCCCAAGAATTCAGGTGGAGAAACCCCAACATGTGGATCTTGATGCTGTCTCCTGAGAAGGTATCTCCACCTCCACTGATTTGTAGGTGGCAAGTTTATATTCTGAATTACATCAACTGAGAGTCCTAATTAGGCCTTAACTGCAGTCCTGAATTTGTCTCAAAATGAAGGCCTACTGCATTAAAGTGACAGAGATGTTGTTTCTACATGCAACTAATTTATGCTATTACGGCTACTACTATTAACTGGCTGCTCATGGCCTGGATAAGCATACTGTCTACTGGATCAAGCACCAGCTGGATGGATGGGCCCACCACTCTTTGGGTTAAATCCAGCTGGCAGCCAGTCACAAGTGGTGTTTCTCAGGGCTCAGTGTTGGGACCATTTCTGTTTAACATCTTTATTGATGATCTTGATAAGGACATAAAGTGTATCATCAGTAAGTTTGCAGATGACACCAAGTTAGGCAGGAGTGTTGATCTGCGTGAGGAAAGGGAGGCTCTACAGAGAGACTTGGATAGATTGGATCAATGGGCCAGCGTTAACGGTATGAGCTTCAACAAGGCCAAGTAAGTGCCAGGTCCTGCACTTGGGCCACAACAACCCCATGCAATGCTACAGGCTTGGGGAAGTGTGGCTGGAAAGCTGTCTGGCAGAAAAGGACTCGGGGGTTATAACTGACAAGCGGCTGAGTATGAGCCAGCAGTGTGCCCAGGTAGCCAAGAAAGCTAATGGCATCCTGGCTTGTGTTAGAAATAGTGTGACCAGCAGAAGTAGAGAGGTGATTGTCCCCCTTTATGCAGCACTGGTAAGGCCACACTTTGAGTATTGTGTCCAGTTTTGGGCACCTCAATACAAGAGGGATATCAAGGTGCTGGAGTGAGTGCGGAGAAGGGCGATGAAGCTGGTGAAGGACCTGGAGAATAAGTCTTATGAAGAGTGATTGAAGGAGCTGGAACTGTTTAGTTTGAGGAAGAGGAGGCTAAGGGGAGACCTCATCACTCTATACAACTACCTGAAAGGATGTTGTAGAGAGGTTGCTGTGGGTCTCTTCTCACAGGTAATTAGCGATAGAACCAGAGGCAATGGCTTCAAGCTGCAACAGGGTAGGTTTAGACTGGACATTAGGAAAAAATTTTCATGGTAAAAGTAGTCAGACACTGGAATAGTCTGCCCTGGGAGGTGGTTGAGTCACCATCCCTAGATGCGTTTAAAGGTTGTTTAGATGTGGTGTTGGGGGATATGGTTTAGGGGAGAAGTTGTAGAGTAAGGTTGATGGTTAGACTCAATGATCCCAAGGATCTTTTCCAACTTGAATAATTCTGTGATTCTATGATCATTTCATTCAATTTAGTAGCTAGATTCAGAAGATGCAAAGTTGAAAGTTTGTCTCAATAAAACAGTAAAGGGGAATCTGGAGTCCTATATCAGTAATAAAATGGAAAGCAAATCGAAAATTATCTCTTGTGATACTGAATGTAGGCTAAATTAAGCATGTCTGTACAGGACCATAATGAGACATTTTGGCATCTGGGATGCTGTCTCAGCTGGCCCTTTGCCTCCTGCCAGCTGCTGCACCTACCTGCTCTGGACCTGCTCACTCCAGACTGAGGAGCTGCAGCAGCACCAGTGACCAAAATATCTCAGATGTTTGCTGCTTTTACATACTCTTTGCTATGGCTCTGTGGCTATGTTGTTTACTGTAAAAATGTCTCGATGCTCAGGTAAGAAAATAGCATTACAGCAGTTCTATTTGCTGTGGTTAACTTCTTCTGACTGAAGAAAATTAAAGGTTATTAATTTGAATAGGTATCTGCTGCATAATGGTAGATGCATGAGGCATTTTATGGTTTTACATAATGGGCAAAGGAAGGTGTGGATATATCAAGTGTGTCTTGGCAGAGTTCCTTTGTGATTTATGAGAAAAATGAGAAAGGTAAGAGCTGCCAGGCTTAAAAGATCTAATATCAGTAAGGCCCGGGAGACTCTACTTAAGAGGACTGAGAGAGGCCCACAGAATTATTCCAGGGTCAGCTAGTTCACCTGGAACACTTGACTGTGGCATTTGATATGTTAACTTTCAAATTACTAATAAAGTTTATATACAGAGAACACTAACTTCTCCTGCTTTTTTTTTTTTTTTAATGTAACAATTTCATATTTGAAAATACAGTTTTATATATTTGCTTCTCTGAGTTTAAAACTTGAGTTTCCCTTTTATCTCACAGATGGCCAATGTCTATGAAATATTAATGCTAACACTAATATAAATAATGAATTAAACAATGAAAGCTTTGGCTTAAAAAGCCTAACTCTTACATTAGTTCAGACTTAAAGGTGCACATGAAGACAGGAATGTATTATTTCTTGCAAGTAGAGTAAAGAATTGCCTGTTTGTAAACCAGACATAATCTTGTTAGTTTATGTATCTACTTGGGGCATAAATGGTAACCACTTAACAAGGTGAACTCCCTGTCTAGTCTCTCCTAATATTTATTATTCTAATTTATCTTAGCAGAGAGAACATAAATTCCCTGAGCAGCTGAGCTAAGCCCTGGTTTTGCTGCAGGCTCCTGATCTTGCATTCTTTGTGTCACTCCTAATGCCTTCAGAAGGTGTGCAAAGGAAGCGGCTCAGACCCCATAAGTCTGTATCTGAAGAAAGGCAATTTAATATTTTTCAGTTTCACTTACCAGTTCCTGCTCTGATGACAGTCTTGCCTCCACATCTTGCCGTTTCAACAATTTTTTCTTTCTTTTTGTTGTTGCTTAGGTATAAAATGATGATATAGTCTTCCATAACATGCTGTTTCCTTGCAATATTCTCACTCAGTAGGGTAGCTCTCTATTTATTATTTATTTTTGGAAGAATCTTAGCACAACCCTATATCGTGAGCCCTCATCTCTTGAGAGATTACTTTACACAGTCTGTGAGCCTTCATGAAAGAACACAGTGCCTGAAAGTAGAATTACATTTCAAATTGTGGAGTGCCTGTGCAGTACATATTCAACCCTACAACATGGAGTGGTAAATAACTCTTTTTAATAATTGTCTATCCTTAGTCTGTACCAAGGGCTAAACTATGGCAGTCGTTCTATCACTTGATGACCCCTCCCAATTCTAGATGGGGGATCAGCAAAGGGAAAGGAGATCCATGGGTAGAAACTAAAACAGATTTAAGGAAACAGCAGAACTAATATTAATACTAAGGCAAATATAAAGTACACAAAGTTATACCTGGCCCAGTGAACGTACAGGGGTAACAATAAACAGGTAAGCAATCCTCAGGAGCAGAATAGTGAATCTCTCCAGGGATGATGACCCTTGAGAGCGGCAGGAGGAAAATACAAAAGAGAAGGAGCCAACATCCTCAGCAAAATTCCCCCATCATAATGAGCATGATGTTTATAGTATGGGATACACTAGTTAGGCAGCTTGGGTCAGCTGTCCTGGCTTTTACCCGTTCCAGCTTAAGCTCCTGGATGACTTGCAACTGCTAATGGCCTGCAAACCACGGCTGGCCTGTGATTCTATCCCAGCAAAACCAGGAAAATCATGCTATTTTTTCAGGTTACATTTGCCTGAAAATGACTGGGCATCTTTTAAGCCTTCCTGTTAAAGGACCATAAACCAGCTTGAAAATGGTTGTTTTTATTTCTCTGGAAGCCTTCTGTGTTAAACAGCCATAATGACAAGTTTAGGCAAATCCTGTACAGATCCACAGTGGATGTGCCTGGACTTGAGAGAAACAAGCTCTGATTACAGAGTTCGTTTTCTCAGTTGACTGGTTAACTTACTTGAGTTGAACAGGCAAAATACAAATTCTGACATGCATGCCTAAGGTTTGCTTAGCTGTCCTAATGAAACCTCTGTGCTTGATGATCATTATTTAAGTCTGGATTTAAATTTTGGGGATCATTAAAACTGACCAGTTCAAGCCCTCATCAAAAAGTCTGCAAGGATAAACCTGAGCTGCTCAGTGAGTTAATTTTCTCCCCTTAGCCACAAGAATATTGTTGGCTTGAAGAATAATCCTTTTCTGAAAGGAGAAAAGAGAGTGATTAAGTATATGACTGCCCTTTCTCTATAGTTTTGGTAAACATTCACAGTTCTCCTTTCCAGTTTCTTGGTAAGATGACTGTTAGGGCACCTGACTGTTTCCCAGCTTCTGCACTAGCACTTTCTTTCTAATTTAAGACTGTCAAGTCCCATGAGTTTTGTGTTTACCCTGCCAGGCAGAGATGTTTCACCACAAGTGGAGCTGCTCTGCAGCATCATCTGCCTTGGCAGCCCATCGAACTCAATGTTCACAGGCCCTCCCTGTGCCCACTGCACCTTTGCTAACAAATTCAGCTCCATAGTGATTTCTGCACTGTGAGCAGGAGTGTACAGGGATTTTCACCTCTAAAAAACATCCTGTGCAGACTCTCTCATCCAGTTATTTTTCTAAACATGTGCCATTTGCAGCCCAATGTGGCAAGTGATTGATTTAATGGAGGGGAAAGAGTCAATATACAATCATATATAGTTAGCTGCTCCATATTTCTATGCCTTCATAAAATTTTTTAACCTTCCTTAACATTGTAAGATTTCTTCTGCTTAGCAGAGACCACCCACTTTTCATAAAAGAACATATATAAATTGAATATGTCTCAAGCCTGTCCATTGAGTCTTCTTATTTTTTCTTTTACTCCACGAGAAGCAAACAGATCAATGCTTCCCTTTTGGCTCCACCCCACTTGGAGCCCTTGGGAAAAGATGCGGGTGCATCCTCCCTTTGGCTTCAGGCTCTCTGCTTATACTAGTATAGTTTGAATGACGCTTCTGTTCAGCACACTGTTTTGTAAGAGACAGAATACAAAGAGAAATTCATATTAGCAATCCTGCTGGCATTGGTGAAAGAATGTGGACATTATGTGCCAGCTACAGTGCTTCTTAGTGGTCATTAAGGAGAACCTCTGAGTCACTGTTTTTTAATATATATTACATAGTAATATAATATTGTATATAATTAACACATAAGTGAGTAAGAAAGTCAAGAGAAAGGAGTTTTACCTAACTTATTTGGTTTGGCAAACCAAAAGTGTTCCACACCTCTTAAGAACACGGTCTTCCATTATGGAAGGTCTGATAATCAGGTGAGAAGATAGTAACCAATGCACAGTCCTATAATCGATCTACCCAGCAGCAATAAAGTGATAAAATTAGCATCATGGTACCATCTAAACTCATTCATTTGACTTATTGGTATTTTTGTTTTCAGTGACATTGCAAATTCTTGAAGAGCATTTGCAAGTTACGATGATGCTTTTTGTGTGAAGCCAAAAATCATGAGGGGAGATTAGAAAAGTTGTAACAGCTGCTGCATATAAAAATACATCTCTTCTTGAGATACATTACCATATTTGTCTTTGATCCTATGCTTGCAGCAGAGCAGGTGAGTGTCTAACATGGGAACATTTATCAGCAACCTGCTATACCATGTTCACCCCACTGCTGTCTGAGTACAAGTGCATGCAAAGGTACTGTGAAAAATATTGAAGAGAATGAAGAGATTACTATTCTCTAGGAAAAATAATGCATTTGATTTGGACATCTTACAAATACCATCTATTATTTTCTAATATTTACATTCAGGGGAGCTGATACAGCACGACCAAAATGAAGGTACTCAAATTGAGAAAACTAAGAGAAATTTTGTGCAACAGATAGCTTTTTGTATGAGCAGAGAGTGTACCGTGAGTTTCTAGAACTTCATCTTAATGTAGAAAGCACCTATATTCTAGTGAGTTACAGGAGGAAGACAGGCTTCTAGGTCTTTATTCTTTTTCATATTATTAAAATAAAAGAATTATTGTTCATTCAAATCTGAGCATTTAGTAACCCTGGATTTTTTTATTGCTGGAATAAGAATTAACAGATTTTGGATAGATTTAAAATTGTTTCATGTTTGTCTTCATGACTTGAACTCATATGCTTTATTGGAATAATGATACTTAGCAGAATCCTGTTCCCCTTTAAATCAGCTGCCAAATTCCTACCAATTTATTAGGGCCGGGGCTTCACTCACAGTTTTTAAAATGCACACTTACTTTGCACTTTGTCTCTAGAAAATTATGCTGATTATCTAGTAATGATTTTATTTGAATAATGAGATCTCTGAAGTCGTAGGATAATTTGTTTGTATTTTGAATTAAATTGTGGCTGGGATATTTGAGATAATTGTGCTTGCTGAAACACCCAAGGAATATGAAGAGTTCCGTACAAATCTTGAGTGAAATACAATTGCAATCCTCAGAAAGTTTATAGTTTTAAGCTTTACAGTAGCTTTCATCAGCTTCAATCCTCAGCAACATGGACATTTTCTTTGGTCATTCATCTACCCTGATACTTGTAGCTAGCTTGTGCAACACTAGATACATAATTTGTAATATATGGATTTCTCCTTGGGCATCCATTTTTCACAGGCCACAGGCCGGAGGAAGGCAAAGTGAAACTTATGCTTCCCAGTTTTGGTTGAGAAATCTGTTGCAGGCTATGTAGAAACTTGGATTTTCTGTCTCCTTATTCACTTAAAACTCTATTGAAATAGAGTACTACAAACTAAGGTGTGTCACACAGGCTAAGGCCTTTTCCTTTTCAAGACATAGGACATCCCTCCATTGAAGTCCTTGGCTAAAGGAATGCATCTGCATCTGTTCAATGCTACTCAAACCATTGTCAGGGTCTGGGTGGAAGGTGAGGTTGTTCCAGGGAGCTGCCAGGAATGGACAGAAAAGATGGACACTGGAAAGGATGACCGTTACAGAAAAGCATGGCACCAAATTGAGAGCCTTGTGCTTTGATGGCATCTGTAACTCACCATCTTTAGCTTTTTGTTTCCTTTCTGGTCCCATTCCTGCCCATCATAATCTCCAGCTAACTTTTTTTTTCTGTAGCAAACTGGACAGAAATGATGATCTATAACAACATGTCAGACTTCTACAGTGATATTTTTCACCACATGCAAATGCTGAGTAATTTTGCTTGATGTATTTGACAGTGATAGGTTGTTTCATTACAAAACTTGAAGTTATGCATTTCCAAGTTATTCCTATAATTTGTTAGCTTTATCTGTACAAGAGGCTGCTATTCCCAATGGGAGAATTTACCCCCATCTCCTTCACACACACTTTCAACTCTGCTTTGTTTGAATGGTAGCTAAGATCTACAGGCCATGAAGCTGGCTTTGCAGATGTGATCTTGAATCTCTTGCTGAATCTCCACTGCAGTGCTGTGGAACTGTATGGATCTGTATTTGTGGAACAAGGATAAGGATTGGGATTTGAAAGAGTTATTGCTATGAGAGAATTTGCGTGCCCTGGACCTCAGAAAATGCCAGGCACCCCAGAAAGAGTAAGGCTGTTCAATGGTTTGGGGGATAAACTGTTAGATCCAGGGCAAGGATTAGTGGGATTTGTTGAAGTACTGATTCAGTATAATATTTTGGAACTGTAAAATTGTATACAATTTACAAGCTATATATTGAACTGTCAAGCTGTGCACACTGTTAGCCTACATAATGGCAAGATTGCTTGTAATCTTGTTCCTTCTTTCTTATTGCCTCCCAGTTCCTGTAATACACTTGTTGTGTCTTGTCCTTAGTTATCCCCCAATTCTATATGAGCTGTGATGCCCTGTGCCCCTGTTGAACGATACTGACTTCAGTCAAGCTCTTCAGAGTGCAAAGGTCTGCCTGCAGGAGGGTGAAGGACAATAACCCTTTAAAGGGAAACACCTCATTTATTTTTGTATCCAGTGAATAAAAAACCTCTCTGAGATACTCTCTGCCAGACAGTTTATGATTGGTTTTTAGAGTAAGCAGTCTCTCAGCTACAGGATGACTGTTATTTTTCTGCAACAATACCTCCTGACTTACATTAGGACCTGAGGTGGGTGCCCATGCTCCTTCTAAAATGCAGCAATGGAGGTGAGTGCATTAGATAATCTTGAGGAGGAGATCCGGGTCGTCACAGTTTATGCACCTAAACAGAGCAGACCAGATGTCCTCCATGAACCAGCTAGGAAATATGGTATTCTTTTTAGCAGCACTAATCTGCCAAAGGGTTCTATGTGCCTGCATCCATCAGACTTTACCTTCACTGTCTGCATGAGAACCACTGCAGTTTACCATGAAGATAGCCTTTTTTTCCCTTTTCGTCCCACCTGTCATCTCTCACAGCTCAGAGGAGAATCTCTTCATTCAGGATTTCATATATTTTAAAATTGCTGACTTCAAAAATTCTTTATGCTTGATCCTGGTGCCTCTGAGCCATCAGTGAAGCCTCAAGTCTTTACATAAATATTAACCCCAAGATCTATTAATCAGTGATGTGTTGCTAAACACCAGGTGCTACTAGGAGACCAACCTGGCTTGCTACCAACAATGCCCTTCAGTGTATGCATGTGTTGCATATAAACAAAATGTGGCAGGACAAACTAGGCTGGACCACAGTCAGTAGCCCCATTGCCTTATACAATATTAATAGGTTGACATTGCAGAACCTGTAAAAAATTTTAGAGTGAACTTTTTTATGAGGTTCCAGGTACAAAGCACTCCAAATGCCACCAGCAGCTTAATCTTAGGAGCTCTCCTTGTGAACACAGGGATGAGAAACAGATTACTCAAAGAACATAGAACCTTACAGAAAAGTAGGACTCACTTCATTTCAGCAAATATTTTAATACATAGGAGACACCACCTTTTATATTACCAGCAGTTTCATTTCTTACTGGGAGAAAGGGGGTTTGAAATTGCTGCATTTGTCTCAGAGAACATATTAAACTGAAATGGTGAATGGAGCAGAAGGATTTGGAGAGATGAGAGGAGTGCACGGGGCACGCAATCATTTACTTTTTTCACACAAGATGTTTCTCTTTCCCATAGAAGCTAAGCTTTAAAACTTCAATAGATAATTTCTACCTGAAAATAAGTTGGTGAAAGATAAACATTTCTGAGAAATTTTCCCCTTCTTCCATCCCTGTGATTTCTTCTGGCTCAAGCTGCCGCTTCTGCTTTACATTCTGTGCTGCGAGGTACAGTACAGAGCTACGGCAATTTTGGGTGCTCTTCTTTCAGTCAAGCCAGTGTAAATGAAGCTGTCAGCAACAAGAGCAGAGATGTTTGATAGAAATTAAATAAGAAAGCCTATGCTAAAATGCATTGATCGCACTATTTCATGGTTTGTAATGTTATTCATACATTTTTCTTTCTACACTACAGCCTCAAACTCATATTAAAAAAATGTCAAAAACCTGTAGGTCTGCTGACATTGTACAGAAATTGTGAAAGGCTTTTCAGAAGTTAGTGTTGTCTATGCTCTCAATATTTAATGTGTACTGAACTTAAACTATGCTCTCGTTTTCTGTGTCCTTAACAGCTTTTTTATATCTTGGCTGTAATGTTTCTGAGAGGAACCTTTGTCTCTACTGCTCCCTAGGAGAGTTCACACATCTGTCTAGTGTGAATTCTGCTCACTCTTGCTCCACCCTCATTTTGTGCCTTTAGTGTTCTCACCTTGAAAAGGTGCAATTCATGTATCAGCCTGGTCTTCAGGCAATGACAAATCCTGCAGACAGGGAACATTGCAAATTCCCAGGCCTGCATGCCTCATCCATACTATTGTCTTTCTTTTCTCTTTTTTTTTCTTTATTTTGTTCTTTTATCCTCTTCTGAGGTGCTCTCCTTTTTTTTTTTTTTTAATATATTTTATATAGCAGCATAAGGAAAAACAAAACCACAAGGAAAATAATAATTTTGGTAGCATGAAATACTTGTTAATACTTTACAAACTATGAAGAATTCTACACAGCTTTACACAAGAAGCTGGGATTGCTTCTGTAATTACTCTTTCTTTTGCATTAAAAATTAATTTACATGTAAGTATAAATATACAATTTGATATTGGAAACACACTGCCCCATGTCCATACCTGTTTTATGAGGGATTCTTTCACATAAAAGCATTATACTCTGAATCAGGGGACTCACATAATGTATATAATAGATAAGAAGAAGCTCTATTTATCAAAATTTTAGGGACATCAGAGAAAGTAGCTGTGGTTTCTGGTGGTTGTTGTTGGTAGTGTCTGACCTTGCTGAGAGGATATATATTAGTCTCATCTTTCATTCAGGGGAAATGAGTAAACCATTACAATGGTAATTGTGCTCTTTTCGTAATGACAGCAAACAAAGCCCAGAACACAGAGAACTTGTCCAAGACATAGAAACACTGAAAACACAATTGGGAGACATAGATTTTGGTGCACGTTTATAAGAGCATCTGTAAGGAGCAAGGTCTCTGCATGCCAAGAGAGAAGTACAGGGCTTAGCACTGGAAAAAACATTTATTCTGGAGTAAACTGAAAAGTTGCTTGCTTTACAAAGCAGTTTCACTCTTTTTCTTGTTAGTTTTAGAGAAATGAGACTTTGAGCTCATTTATTTCAAGGAAACTGGGATGAAGCAAAGAAATATTCCTCTAAATTAAAAAAAGAATTCAGTAAAGGTGGATGCATCACTTGTCCTTTTTAAGGAAACAAGGACAAGCTAGCTCAGACGGGCCAGAGCCTCTGTCATGGCTACATTTGAAATGTAAGCCTGTATCCTTTAAAACAAAGTCAGAGAGAAAGAGCTGAGAGGGAAGGCAGAAAATCAAGGCTAAAAACTGCCACTTTGGTTCCCTGTGCTGACTGTCCCTAGCAATGTGGCAAAGGACACATTTTCTTAGGAACCTGGGAACAAGCAAGCAGTACTTTGTCAAAAGATGGAAGCTATGTATATGCTACAAAGCTGTTTCTAGTGAAACTTTGTTATTAGGAAATTTTAAAATGTGTACTTTGTCCTACAATACCTGTGACATGAAAGCCCTACCTGAACCTGAAATTATTAAACATTAGTATATAGGTGAAGGACCTTTCTCTGTGTAGAGCGTCTGTCACTCCAGTGGACTCCAGATTTCCTGTACCAGGAAAAAAAGATACGTCTTTTGCTGGTGGCAGTCATGTTTCCATTTGAAGGATTTCCCAATGAACTTCCATCTGAATAGTTCTGCTTACTGGAACAACTCTTGTACTGGAAACTGATTCAATGGAAGATTTTCCAAAAAAAAGAGGAAAAAAAAAAACACTAAGAAAGAGGTTATTAGAAAGAGTGGAAGGTAGAAAAGAAAGGAGGAAAACCAATGATGAGAAATTAGATAAGGGTGACAGCTAAAGTCAGAAAAATTTCAGTGCCTTTTCTCACTCTTATCCATTCAAAAATTGTCACTCAAAGAGCTGCACATAATGTGACAGCTATTCTTTCCCCTCAGACCATCAATGTGGCTTCCATAATGATTACTCTAGTCCCAGGACATAATGATCAGATTTGTCCCCTACCCCCCATGACTGTCTGGAAATTTGCAGTCAGTTATATTTCCTTCTCAAAGGCACCCCTGAACTTTAAAGACTTGCCAAAAGGCTTTGGGAGCATTATTCCAATATAAAAAGCAGCAGCTATAAATAAATGTCACATTTATTCTTTTATAGGCTATGTTAACGCATTCATTTTAATTTTTGTTACATTATTGCATACTACAGAATTGTAACAGGTGTTGCTAGCAAGTTTATGTCTGAAAGCCATTTCTACAGTAGCTCTTAGTCTGTAAACAGAACTCATTCTTTAAGATACTTATTTCAAAGTCAATGAAAATACCCATGTGAGTGAAGGATGTAGGGAATGAACCATTGATTCATACTGAAAATGTATGTCTCTGCTATACACAGTGAAAAAAAACCCGAACCAGTATGTTTAACAATAGATCTTTCTCAAGGTTGATATTCTCAGAAATAACTAAGAAAATTAGGATAAATCCCATTGACTATCAGTGGAACTCAGGCTCCTAAATCCTACCCCAAATCAATCAATTTTATTTATACTGTGAGCCACCTCTTTTAGGCAAAGGAAAAGTAGAACCCTGGGTTTTCTTCCCAATCAAAGATATTTGTGTTTTCTGTGTTATCCATAAGAACATTTTCAGCACTTTAATTACTTCAGTGGAAGTCACTTCAGTTACTGGAGTCTGATGGCTTTATTGGTTTGCACTTGCCACAAGGTGAGAGTTAATTTTAAAGCAGTAGTACATGGACTTTCTTAAAAGAAAATATGCACACTGGAAACTAGGGGAGCCTATCTTTCTTTTAACCAGAAAACCTTTGAAGAATGGGTGAACTAAAAGTAAGAGCAGGAGAAAAGTATGTTTGTTTGGTTGTTTTCCCCTTAGGACCACAAGAGAAATGGTCTTCTTTTTCCAGAAGACAGAATTTTCTTAATGCTCATGATCTGAATTAGTTTTGTTGTCTGTTTGATAAAAGTATGCAACATAAACATTACGATACTAAAACTGAATAGCCAGCAAATGCCCAGTGCACTGTATTATAAACCTGAGTACAAGATGGGAGGGAGAAAGTGTTGTGGTGGTTTCTAACCAGTATGCACAGATTTATCAAAAAAGATGATGAGAAATTTTAGGCATTATGAAATGCTGTTTAATAGATGATAATTATGTATGTACTGAGTGATCAGCATCAGCTCACAAAATTGGATATGAAAATAAGAATCTAAAAGGTCCTGCACCTGGGTCGGGGCAATCCCAAGCACAAATACAGGTTGGGGAAGGAATGGATAGAGAGCAGCCCTGCCTGAGGAGAAGCACTTGGGGGTGCTGGTTGATGACAATCTCAACATGAGCCAGCAATGTGCCAGTGCAGCCCAGAAAGCCAGCTGTATCCTGGGCTGCATCAAAAGAAGTGTGGCCAGCAGGTCAAGAGAGGTGATTCTGCCCATCTACTCCACTCTTGTGAGACCCCACCTGGAGTGCTGCATCCAGCTCTGGACCCCCCAGCACATGAAGAACACGGACCTGTTGGAGAAGGGCCCGAGGAGGGCTACAAAGATCATCAGAGGGCTCAAACACCCCTCCTACAAGACAGGCTGAGAGAATCAGGTTTGTTCAGCCTGGAGAAGGCACAGGAAAGACCTTCTTGTGACCTTCAGGTATCTGAAGGGGGCCAACAAGAAAGCTGGGGGTGGACTTTTTACAAAGGCCTGTAGTGATAGGACAAGTGGTAATGGGTTGAAACTAGAAGAAGGTAGATTTAGATTGGAAATTAGAAGGAAATTCTTTACTCTG
>JAVSBS010014573.1:82670-99831 GCA_033124195.1 Coracias cyanogaster | reverse complement strand
GAAGTATAGCTTGGACCTGGATGCTATGGCTCCTAACAGTTTATTTAAGTAGCCTCCTCCTCATGCCTTGATCTCGTCTGTCAGGTGCAACCTGTGACAAACTCCTAGGTCAGCTACATCAACTGCATTGATATGTGCCATCTTGAGTGGGTGATGGGAGTGATGTTACACCAGCAATGCATTGCACCAGGGGGAACAGCACTGCATCAAAACCCACCATCTCTTGAGCAACATTGGAAAGTGGAGAGGACCACTGTTGTGGAGCTAAATGTAGGAAACAAAAAACTACAGTGGTTGCTGCTTTGTGCAGGAAAATAACAGAAGATTGGTGAGGAGGATTGCAAACACACTCAACTGACCTGCAGCTGAGGTGTCAAAAAACACATACTAACTGTTGTTTGGCCTTGTGTTGTACAAGTAGAACATCTGTGTTTAGAAACCATAGGCCAGTAATAGATTTAGAGGCACCTTACTGAACATGCTTGAGATTCAAGCCCTACTGCAGGAAGGAGCAAAGCATACTGCTAAACTATGCCTGCATGAATCCCTGAAACACAGGTGTAAACAGCAGCTTTGGCAATCCTCTAGCATGGGCTGAGCTCTGCAGTGCCTGCATCCCCACTTGTGTGCCTCTGCCCAAGTGCTGCTTTGGGGCTCCTCCAAGTTGGCAAGTTAATGAAAAGAAATTTACTCTTTGCATTTCATCCGTGGATTTGTGGTTGCTCCTGCATTCTGTGTTGGTTCACATATTTTGTAAATTGTGGAAAGCAACGGGGCTTTCCTGCTTGCTCCCTTTGTGACTCCTGCATAAAGCAGTCATGCTCCTGCCAGCAGCATCCTTCCCAAAGCCTCTGCCCTGTGCGTTGGTCTTTGAGAAAAAGGATGTTATAGTTATGATTGCAACAATAGTAATATATAAACTTTGTTGTTTAAAAAATATGGATTTATCAACAACTGGAAACACTGAAAGAGTTCAAACTGGGGTCATTACAGTGGATAGAACTGTTTACATTAGAATAGGGTATTTTACAGATGCTTCTCCCAGAGTTACTCTTTCTGTTTTCAAACACTGCCTGATGGTTTAGTTGGACATCTCCAAACAAAACGCCACTGAATATTATGTAGCTAAAATAAAATATTTACTCACTATTTCAAAGACATGGCTTGCACAATCTGAATTCTAAACAGTTTAATAATATTTATGCATATTTTATTACACACAAGATAGTTTTACAGCTTTTTTTCCCCCACTCTTGCCATTATCAACAGAAGAGTGAAAGACAACTGACAAAACAGGAAGTAAACTGTTTGAATGTATGTCCAAGTGGAGACCAGTGATGAGTGGTATTCCTTGTGGGTCAGTATTGGGACTGGCATTGTTTAATATCTTTGTCAGTGACATGGACAGTGGGATCAAATGCACCCTCAGCAAGTTTGCTGATGACACTAAGTTGGGTGGTGCAGTCAACACGCTAGAGGGAAGGGATGGCACCGAGAGAGACCTTGATAGGCTTGAGAGGTGGGCCTCTGTGAACCTCATGAGGTTCAATAAAGTCAAATGCAAGGTCTTGCACCTAGGTCAGGGCAATCCCTGACATAAATACCAGGCCTGATATGAAGAGCAGCCCTGTGGAGAAGAAGTTTGGGGTACTGTTGGATGAAAAACTGAATATTAACCAGTAATATGTGCTCACAGCCCAGAGAGCAAATCGCATCCTGTGCTGCATCAAGAGAAGCGTGGCCAGCAGGTCAAGGGAGGTGCCCCTCTGCTCCGCTCTGGTGAGATCATATCTGAATATGGTTGAGCACTGGGGTCCCCAGCATAAGAAAGACATTGACCTGTTCAAGCAGGTCCCAAGCTGTTTCACAAAAATTATCAGAGGGCTGGAACACCTCTGCTGTGAAGAAAGGCTGAGAGTTTTGGGATTGTTCGGTGTGGAAAGGAGAAGGCTCAAGGGAGACTTTATTGCAGCCTTCCAGTACTTAAAGGGGGCCAATAAGGAAGATGAGAACAGTCTTTTTAGTAGGGCCTGTTGTGACAGGACAAGGTATAATGGTTTTAAACTAAAAGAGGGTAGAGTTGGGCCAGAGGTAAGGAAGAAATTTTTGGCAGTTAAAGTGGTGAAACACTAGAACAGATTATCCAGAGAGGTGGTAGATTCCCCATTCCTGGAAACATTCAAGGTCACGTTGGATAGGGCTCTGAGTAATCTGATCTGGTTAAAGATGTCCCTGATTACTATAGGGGGGTTGGACCTTTAAAGGTTCCTTCCAACCCCAAAAATTATCTAATTCTGTGAAGTTGGAGCATTCACAAGAACACTCTCCTGTAAGAAATTTTGGTGATTAATAAAGGGTCAGCATAGCCTGCAGCTCTACTGTTAAAAAAACAACTCTAGGGTGTTTTACATACACCCTTAACAGGGGAGGTCCCAGATGACTGGAAATTTGCCCATGTGACACCCATCTAAAGGAACAGTAGGAAGGAAGATCCCGGGAATTACAGTCCTGTCAGCCTGACCTTGGTACCAGGAAAGATTATGGAGAGGTTCATCTTGGATGCACTCACATGGCAAGTGCAGGACAGCTGGGGAATCAGGCCCAGCCAGCATGGGTTCATGAAGGGCAGGTCCTGTTTGACCAACCTGATCTCTTTCTATGACCAGGTGACCCACCTAGTAGATGAGGGAAAGACCGTGGATGTTGTCTACCTGGACTTCAATAAGGCATTTGACACCATCTCCCACAGCATCCTATTGAACAAGCTGGCAGCTCATGGCGTAGACAGGTGTACACTTTGCTGGGTTAAAAACTGGCTGGATGGCCAAACCCAGAGGGTGGTGGTGAACTGAGTTAAATCCAGTTGGCAGCTGGTCACAGGCAGGGTTCCCCAGGGTTCAGTTCTGGGGCCAGTCTTGTTTAATATCTTTATAATTGATATAGATATCATTTATCCATTGATCTGGATGAGGGGATTGAGTGGTCCCTCAGTAAATTTGCAGATGACATGAAATTAAGAGGGAGTGCTGACCTGCTTTAGGGTAGGGAAAGCTCTGCAGTGGCCTCTAGACAGGCTGGATTGATGGGCTGAGATCAATTGTGTGAGGTTTAACAAGGTCAAGTGCCAGGTCCTGCACTTGGGTCACAATAACTCCACACAACACTATAGGCCTAGGGAAGAGTGGCTGGAAAGCTGCCCGGCGGAAAAGGACGTGGGAGTGCTGGTGTACAGCTGGATGAACATCAGCCAGCAGTGTGCCCAGGTGGCCAAGGCCAACCACATTCTGGCCTGTATGGTGTGACCAGCAGGAGTAGGGAGGTGATTGTGCCCCTGTACATGGCACGCATGAGAGCACACCTTAAGTACTGTGTCCAGTTTTGGGCACCACAGTACAAGAAGGACATTGAGGTGCTGGAGTGGGTGCAGAGAAGGGCAACAAAGCTGTTGAGGGGTCTGGAAAGCATGTCCTATGAAGAGTGACTGAGGGAACTGGGGCTTTTTAGTCTGGAGGAGACTGAGAGGAGACCTTATTGCTCTCTACAGCTACCTAAAAGGAGGTTGTAATGAGGCTGGTGTTGGTCTCTTCTCCCAAATTACTAATGATAGAACGAGAGGAGATGGCCTCAAGTTGCATCAGGGGAAGTTTAGATTATATATTAGGAAGAAATTCTTTATGGAGAGAGTGGTTGGGCACTGGAACAGGCCCAGGATGGTGGAGTCACCATCCCTGGAGGTGTTTAAAAAAGGAGTAGATGTAGCCCTTGAGGCTATGGTCTAGTGGCTAGAGAGGTGTTAGGATGAAGGTTGGACTTGATGATCCCAGTGGTCCTTTCCAATCATAATGATTCTATGATATTACGCACAGCTTATTTGTAATATGGTGTATTTGTAAGTAAGAAGTAGCCCTGAAAGAACAGAACTTCTGATCTCAAAATTTCTTCAAAATGTATTGTAATGTTACAAGCATTTTAACTGAAATTATATTTCTGGTTCTTAAAAAATTTAAGTCTTGATTCTCATATCCTTTTGGAAAGAGGGTTTTGAAATTATTTCCTGACGTCATGTTAGGCGTACTCCTCTGTAATACTAAACTAATACTATGGTCATCGAAGAGTAGAAAGTCATTAAGAGTAAAACAAAGTAGATAAAATTTCTCATAGATATGCTATATTTTTATAAAACAGGAACAAAATACATGTAACTCAAACTTCGAAAAAACTGTTTAAATTTTTCCCAAATTTAAACCATTGTTTTGTATGAAGGAGAGAAGTGAGGTAAGCAAATGTACGTAGAAGATCATGAAGAAAAAACCTAAAGAATACAAGAAAATATATCATCTTTGCAAACTGACAGCTTTTCTCCCATGAGATTGCTATTTTTCCTTTTAGTCATCTCAGTATAATAATCTTGACTAGGGCAGGTTGAGAAGGGGCAACAGAGAAGAAAGGCTAAAGAGCTAAGGAGCTGTTAATATTACATTCCAGCCAGCTATGTGGGGAAAGATCACTGCAAGTATAGAACAAACTGATTTAATTGCTTTTAACATTTCAAAATGATCCTGGTTGTCCACCCTTTGTAGCTCCTTGTTTGCTTCAACTTGCTGTTCTCCATTTTTGTTATCTTACTTTTTTTGCTCTATTTACATAGTGTTTAGGTGTCTGTATTTTGAAATAACACAAGAGCAGATTTCTTTGGGACACAGCTCTACGTAGCAATAGGGCAGGAAACACTTCACAAATTAAATTCTTCCCATTTGAGGTGTGCTTCCATCTCATAGGTTTACTGATGACTGTGAATGTATACGCTTCAGTATGTGTATTTTTTCAGTTACAGAGCAGCTAAGGGTAAAGTTACCTGTAAACTTTCCTGTACTGACTGGTTTTCTATTTCTGCCTATTCCTTATGTACATTACTGTGTCAAAGGTGCAGTATATCACCTCTTTATCATATGAAGGAATTCTCTAGATGAACTAAGCAGGACTGTTTAGTATACCTAAAATAAAATAAAACAAAACAAATTTATTTCAGAAGAGAAGAAAGAATCCCCCAAACATGTGCTGTAGATACAGAATGCATTGATATTAATAGCAACCTAGAGCTATTTAAAATGTATGCATATCTGTCTTTAAGAATTTACAAGAACAATTTCCTGTGACTGAGGTCTGTGTGTTATGTGCTAAACACAAGTGTGGAGCTTTTCTTTACTTTTCTGAAGCCTAATGGAGTTAGATGGGCAAGCAACTGTCAGCTGCTTTCCTTACAAGGAGGTTACAGAAAGCCTTTGTGGAAACAGAACTGACAGACCAAGAATTAATTCTGGCTTAATGTCTACTGAAGATGTGTCTTAAGTCTTATTTATAGATTGCTAGATGATAATTACTTATTAAAAATATATTGAAAATGCTATCATTGTTAGTATAACATTTATGGAGTAAGTAGTAACTTGGGACTGAAGTGGATTTCATGGGTTCTAGCAAGGGAGACTTTAATTATACGTGCATATGCAGTAAAAAATAATACTTTCATACTTTCCTTTTCCCTCTTATTGATACTGAACATCTCCTCTCATCCTCTTCTTACATAGTCTAGGTAGTTAGTAAATATGCAATTGTAAATAATGGAATACTACAGCATTGGCACTGGTGTTAGAGAAAGCATCTGGAACAAATCTGATTAAAAAATAAATTTTTAATTTTTTTTTCTTCATACTTTTCCTACTTTACCAACCAAGTTTTGATAAGCCAAAGTGTCTATTTGGACATTTTAAGGAGATTTATGTATGTCTGAAATACTATATGTATTTCCCAAGGCAAGTGTAGAAATGAATATTTTACTCTGGAGTTTCTAATACTACTTTCTGTACAGGAATACAACTAATGCCGTTCAACAAACAGACTATGAGATGCAAAACTTTTCCTATCTTGAGCTATTTTACATTTTGTTGATAAAGATAAGTGTATAGATACATTAAAGCTAAATGAAACAACTTGACCCACCAACAGATCTTAAAGTAGTATGATTAACAGTGGGTTTTCCCAGTGCTCAGTATAAAGTCTGAATCTTTTCAGTATTTCATTGAGTAAATATAAAGCCACAGGTGACCAAAATAATTATTAGACTGGTAAGTAATTCTAAGGAGGATGCAGTCTTGCTGGGTGACTTCAGTATCTTGGTGTGTTGTGCTTTACTTTAATAATCAAGAGTAAAAATCTACACTCCGTGCTTGTAGTTGTGCCATGGGGATTTAGAGGGATTAACAGGAATACGGTGTGATTTTGGTACATAAAGTGAGGTGTGCAAATAGCAAGTCATGAGGGGCAGATAGAAAGTCAAATCTGGAGCATGCGAGGTATTTTTGTGGCCATGTGTAGTACTGTGGAAAACTGTACAACTCAAAAGCTCTTATGTACCAAACAAACCTCAAAACCTAAGAGGAAGCAAAGAAAAGCCTCTGAAATTAAGTACTTTCAGAAGGCAATAACAATTAAAAAAAAAATCTATGGGTGGGAAAGTGAAATTCAGATATGAAATTAGGGTCCTCCAGTTTGCAGTAATCTATGTAGCCTGAGTTGACTGGGCAACAATTTTCCAGTAAAATACTCACATGAATATGTGAGTATTTTACTGGAAATTTGCATTTAGCAAAAGGAAAGAATTCTAAATGACTCTAATGAATCTCAAGCACTACCTCTGGGATCATTTTCTTCTAAAAGAAAGAATAATAAATCTATAAGTAGGAGAAAACAGGCCTTTTCTTGTTCTTAAGAAAAAATAAAACCCACTCCACCTCTATTTTTTAAAATACCTGTTTGTCTTCCTTTTTCTGAGGTCCATCTTCTCATCTTCTATATCAGATACCATGTTTCTAAACCAATGTTTTCTCATGTTTGTTGACTTATAGCAAACAGCACAGAGCAGCTTTATGTTTTGCCCTTCCTAACACCACAGGGCCATAGCAGTGGCAGCCTCCTGCAGATGTGAGCATCAGTGGAGAAGGGCCTGTTTGTTGACCTGATGCGGAGACTATTCAGGCACCTTCAACAGCCAAACTGACCTGAGAAGTGAGCATGTTGCTCTCATTTTCACAATCACAGAACCACAGAATCATTTAGGTTGGAAAAGACCTCTAGGATCATCTAGTCCAACCTTTGTTGAACATCCGGTGCCTAACCACTCTTTCAGTAAAGAACGTCTTCCTGATATCCAATGTAAATGTCCACTGGTGCAACTTGATCAGATCTGCATCTATAACTTTAGTCATCTTGGTCCAAATGAGATTGTACTTATTCATAAGGGAGACAGAACTCTCCTCCGGAGCTTGCATTTTCTTGCTGTCTCTAGGTGAAGACCAGTGGACTCACCAAACTCTGTAAGCTGGAGCCCTATTCACAATTTGTGGACTCTGGCTGAAGAAGAAAAGGTCTTGTTATGGTTCTACAGTGACATGTACAGATCTCCAGAACCTTGCTGTGCTACAATTGATCAGTTTCCGAATAAAATATCTACTGCTGGCTTTCTAACAAGCACCCCACAGGCCTCATCTGTGACTGGTTATTTATATCAAAGTGATCTTAGAGTGATGTACAAGCAGAAGATGCTTAGGGAACATTGTATTGATGATCAAGGAAAATGTCCTACCAGGCTGTCAGTGGCTGCAGAACACACTTCTTGAGGGTAGACTTGCGCTTTGCCATAATTCTCCCCGTGCCAAGCACTGTGGTAAATCCCATGGCCTGGCAGGATCACAGGTCAGCTCTCTGTTCAAGTCACTGAAGGAAGCAGGAGTAGTGGAGACAAAAACATACTATTCACCCCTTCCATTTTAAAACCATTCCAAAACCATTATTCATAGAAGATCCCATTGGAAGGGCTATGAAGATACAGAGCTCCTTGTTAGGAGCAAAAACTGAAGAGCTGTATTGTTCTGCCCTGGACCAGGTCAGAAAAAATATGCCGTATTTAATTTGAGAGATTTGATTCTTTAATTAACATGTTGAGTGATCATGCTTTGTAGTCTAATAGCTCTGCTTTCATGTGAGTTCAAAATGTAGCTAATATGTCTGCTTTGAGTTCATTGCAGCAGTTTTGAACAGTAGCAGCATATTTATGAACTCCTACAAACCTTACTGTCAGCTGTAACTCCTTTTTCCTAATGAAAACTGCAGTTGACAAGCATCATCAATAGATTGAACATGATAAAAATTCACAGCCATGAAGCAGTATTGCAAGTCTGTAGCAGAATAACATGACTGGGTTTAGGTATTCACTTTCCTGGTGGCTCAGTTTATTCATCTTCAGCACATGCAGAAAATATCAGAAATTTTTCCATCAGGGTGTAAGTATATGGAATAGGAAATATAAACAGATACATGGTTCTCAACGATTCTTAACTACTATTTTATACTTGCTATAAATTCAGAAATGTTCATTTCTTGAGCAACCTTATGGGGTGGAATGAACAGAATTCCAAGTTGCTTATCATTTGGTTATTGCATTTAACATTTTATTTCTGTATATGTTCCATGTAATTATGATTCTTGGATTACATCCCATGTAATTATGATTCTTCTATTTCTTTTTCACTAGGTAAAGTTGCTATTATTTTTACTATGAAGAAGCCTAATGTAGGAAGTAATAAGTGTAAATTCCAGTACACTTGAGTAGATGCAATAAAGCTTTTTAATTTCTATTTTTCCAAATTTATTCACTGATATAATTTCTGAAAAAAATATTTTTTGCTTCATGAAACTTAGAAAAACTGTTTGGGGCTGAATTAAATGTGTAACTCAAACTATTTTTGCTTTCTTTTCAGTGAGTTCTTTTAAAATATAAATTAAATTCAAACTGTAGCTGTAATACAAAAAAAAAAGAAATTAAGCTATTTCAGCTTTTACAAAAAGCTATTCTTCTTGCTTTCTCCTTCTCTTTTGTCTGAAACTCAGCTCAGATTAATCAATGTGTCTGGCCTTGAAACAGCTGTTTCATTAAATAAGCTCTTTATATGAAAAATATCACCTGCTGCCCACTGGAATGCACTGGTACAGCATTGACACAGACAGTCCTGTTGTGCTGTTCAGCCATCATCATTTTATGTTGCCATCAGTCACCTGATCACACAGGCCAATGCTGAACTCTGCAACATCCCCTCAGAAATCTTCTTTCAGACAGTTCTCCCATAGGTTCCTGTGGGCCCAGCTCCTCTACTGCCCACTGTGGTGCCAGCATCGCCTGCTGGACACAGTGGACAGAGATGGCTCCCTCAGTGGACCTTCACATGGAAGGACTTCACTGAGAAAGCTCAGCAAAATGCAACCCGCCCCAACAGAAGCCACACCCAACAGGAAGTTCCTTCAACTGATTGGCTCCTGGTTAAAGTAGCCCTGGTCTTGCCCACTACCCCAACTGTGACCACCTGGGTGAGGGTAGAGCATCAGAGACACAGGTGGTCCAGGTTCTGTCTCTAGAACATGAAGCCAGTAGGGAAAACAAAACATTCTGCTAGGTTGTGAATCATTCACAGGTCAAGTCCAGCTTGGGGCCCACAACCCAGGCCCCAGCACTTCAAGTCCTGAAGTGGGTTTAATGTTTACCTGTCCATTTGCTGCATATTGTTACAGTGAATACATCTGCAATTGTTTGTGACGTTTTTCTTCTGACAGAACTTATTTAGCTTAGAGGTAATAGGAAATATTGAGGTAAATAAAATTAAATATATATATATATATAAAACATACTGAAATTTTAGTTAAGCAGTGCAGTTAAAAAATGGTACCTCAGTTTATATACCCTGAGGATGCTCTGAATTAAGTTCAGATACAGCCAATGGAAACAGAAGCCCTGGTGTTTAAGCTGTTCCTCAACCCTACAGAGTCTAACTGCAGCAAGCACAGCCAGATTGACTGTGATCAGACATGTATGAATATGTGATTTCTTTCCTTCTGAAGAGATGTTTTCCTTTTTTTGATATCTTTGTTTTCCTTTTTTCCTTTTTTTTTTCTTGGCTGACATTGTTCTTCCGATATTATTTAGTTAAGAATCATAGGACTCCTGCTTTCCATGATGCCCTGAGGCCTGCAGCAGTCTCCTTTCTACTACTCCTAATTCTGTGTCCTACGAGTAACTTTGTAAGTTTTCCAAGACATGTGAGAAGATCAACTTCTTGCAGAGGGCATGAGAGGAACCAGAAGAAGTTCCCTCCCGGCAATTTATACCTTGAATTAGGAGTATTCATGCAGGCTCTTTACAACTTGGCCAGAAACTTTCCCCAGATCCCCAGTTTTTAAGTCTTTTTATTTAGAATCTGTAAGCTGTCTTTTGATTACCAGCATTAGGGAGCTAAATGGCCACAGAAGTATTGTACCTCTCCGACTATTAGTCCCAATTCTGGATCTACAGCTAGTTTGTGGAACTGGTGAGGGACCCAAAATTTGCTTCAGCTGTAAATACCAGCTAAGAGATTTGTCTTCCCTCATACAAGTAAAGAGTTGTCTCTAGGGCTAGCAAGAATTACATTTATTTAACAATTTGTGTCTTATTTCTGTACTTTGAATAGCACCTTCTTTTCAGGCTAATATTCATGTGCTTCTTGCATGCTACAGCACCAGTTGTTAGTGATCACATATAATAATTTTTATCTCCACAAATGTTTTACAATTTTTTGTCAATTCTTGCTTTTTTAGCAAACAGCCCAGATCCTGCCACAGAAATATAACAGGGGTATAGTGGCTGACGTTCCTCACTTCAGTTTAGTGTATGCCCAACTCATACAACCGTAACATTTCACACCAGTAACAATGATGGCCCTTGGGGTAATAAGAGAACAGCAGAGGGCAACAACAACAAAGGACACGCTTCCAATTGGCACTTTTTCTCCTGGGTTATTGTAATGTCCTATTTTTAATATTGGAATAATTTATTGTCATTACCTTTTAAAAGACTGCCACTGGGAGGCAAATCCAAGATGACCTCATCACAAATAAGGATTTAGTGAAATTACACTTTAACTAGCTGTAATTGCTCCTATAATCTAAAAGATTAAATTGTATGGGTATGCATTAGAATCCACATGATCTAACAGAACATCGAGAAAGGAGCTATTTTTCTAGGTCTGTCAGCTGCTCACAACGCCAGGAATTAATCTGTCTGGAGCCAATTCTGCTCACACAGCAGTTATACACGTTCTTAATTCCATTATTTCATGACTTTTGATTTACAGTGGTGCAGGTGAAAGTGTTGTCATTTGTAGGTGATGTTACTCTGATGTTCAGTGTTGAAACTGCAACATGAGGCAGAATGACACTTGTCTATTCTTTTGATAGTGGGAAAGAATAATATAGCACAGAAATTGTTCAAAATTATAGATAAGTGCTAACTGTGATTACCAATATAGGGGGTTGTACATTAGCATTAATGACTTATTTTTGGACAGAATCTGTAACATAAGAATTGCTTCTTTGTGTCTTTTGTGAGCTTGTTTAAAAATACAGATTACATGGAAGTAAGAATGGGAACATCTGTTCTGTGGCCTAAGCTCTATACATGTCCTGTCATGTGGCACCAAGCCCCTTTCCCAGAGATAGATCTTGTGCACCCAGACTATTCTTTTGAGATGTTTTACATATGTTAGCATGTGGGCATTTGTATAACCATGTCTTGCATCAATGGGTTCTGCAGTTACCCAGGGAAATAAACTGCACTGACTGTAGATATAACTACCTCAGGGCTCCAGAGACAGTTCTGGCACAGAGCACTCCCGTTCAGTCAGGCTTTGCAGACCTATTGCTGCAGCACTTTCAAAACCTTCATTAAAACTAATGGAACGTTTCTTTTGAAACCTAGGATTCCTTGAATAGATTTTAGTCGAGTTTGCTACTTATGTATCAAGCAAATAATTAAAAAAAAAACCCATGGAATTGTTTTCTCTTTTGCCTAAAGTTGTTTCTAAAATCATAATATTTTAGCTTTTAGGAGTACTTTATTTACTCTGAGATATGATTGAATAGCAAGTTAGTAACCTTTATTTATTTTTTTTAATTAAAAAAAGAAAAGATCAAACTTAAATATAGCCTGGAAAATGTAAAAATTATTCCACAAGATCACTACAGAATGAGTAATCTCTATATTAAGTCTAAAGCTAGGACTCTTTTTCTTGTGATCTTTTGAGAAATGGTACATTGTAAGCTTTAATGTTAGCTTTTCAGGTTACATAACATACTTTTGATGACTAGACTGAAGCAAATAACACACGCTGTGCAGTTTTTATGGTCAACAGTGGGGTTTTTTTCCAAATTTTCTGAATTTATAATCTCTTCTGCCTTATTCCCTTGTTGAAGTTAACTGTTAGCCACTTAACTGAAGGTGAAATATGTAACTTGTTCTTTGTGGTAGTAGTGTTGGAGCTATAGTAGTCCAAGTACATAAGCAAGGCAAGTTTTCTAAGTGGCAGTAGTGAAACATCTAGAAGCTTTGAAGTTTGATGCTTCTACTTCAGAGCTAAAAGATTGTGTACCCAAAATCTGCCTATTTTCCCCCAATACTTCAGCTGTTCTAAAAAAAAGTGCATTGTTTCCACCCACAAGCACTCCCTTTATTCCTCAGTACTCACTGTCTTTTATCTTCAGCTTACAATACATGTTGGCTAGCTGTGACTAGAAATACTGCTTTTACAGTTTTGATTCTCATTCCTGATTGGACAATCAGGATATATGCTATTAAGTCTCTAGTGAGCATAATTTAATGTATTGATGACCCTAAATATTTGGATAATTTGCTTACCCTACATATTCCATTATGCAGTAGCCTGTATTAGAGAACCCTTCTTTCAGGTAACTAAATCATTAGAATACTTTTAGAGAACACACAAGAGGTAAAAAAATAATTTTAAGCAAATCCAATTTTTTGTTTGAAAACATATTTGTATAAAATATATTTTTGTAGCTATTTTCCTGAGCTCCTGAGAAAACTCATTCCTTTCCAGACCTTTCTGAACAGCTGAGTGGAGGCAATGGGAGAGATTTACAGGGTATCTGTGGGCAGATGTGCAAGCAGCTCTGCAGAGAATTTTAAAAAGTTTCATAGTTAGGAGCCGTATAATGAGATTCCAGTGTTTAACCATGATACACATCCCAGTTGCAGATCTTCAGCTGTTCATGGACTTAAGTCTGTTTGCACTAAGTAAAACACCACTAATTGCAGATTTCTCCATGAAAGAGGTAGTAGTTCATCTATGTCCATAAGCACTTAATGAGTATTGCAAACTTTATACTTACAAGTCCAGAACCAAACATCTTCATTGAAAAAATTCCTACTGGCAATCTCCAGGCATTCATGTATGTTGGCTATTGGCATCATTTCTTCAAATGATGGACCATGATGAGCTAAGGCAGATTTTAGGTAACCACATCGCATATTATGCTGACAAGCTGAAATGAGTTACATGAGCTGTATCTTGTGCAGCCATCAGGGAATAGTTGTTTTTTAATGATCCTTATTACTGACATCTGTAGGGGAAGCAGCCACAATTCTCCATGGAGTACACTTCCATTAATCATACTGGAGGTCAAAAGGTATAGATTGCTACAGTAAATATTTGCAGGAGGTGCATGAGAATTTTAAAAGAAGTGATCCAAGTGTCTGACATCATGTAGGAATGTAGAAACAATGGCGATACTAACTTCAGTTACTGTGATGCTTACTGACGAAAGACAGGCATGCCCTTCCACCTCTGAGGATGATACCACCTCAGTAGTTTCTTCCCCATGATTCTCCACAATATGGATATCAATGTCTTGTTGACAAGATTGTGTTTTATATTGCCTTCTAATTTGGTCAGGGAACTGGACCATAAGGCACTTTGCCATGACTGAGTAGAAATCTCTGTCACAGCTACAAAACCGCATGTATACTGCAAAAAAACACCAAGTATATCATTGGCTTTCAGAGCAATTTGTGTATTTTGTAGACCTGTAGAGCATCATTATCATAGTCTCACTAATTTTAATAGATTCATTTTCTCAACCCAGTATAATGCTGTTATTCCTGTGTCAAGAACAATACATTACTGTCAGGTAGATTATGCCTGTTGAATACGTCTGCTCTTAGGTCAATTTTTTGGCTATAATTTCTCATATATTGGCATTAGGTATTTGATACGTTGTTAAGTAGGAGAGAAATCTTGCACCTCACTATTCTTTAATGCAGTGAACTTTCCTAAGAGCTCATTGACAAACTGTGCATTACTTCAGATCTGGAGTTGAACAGTTCATTTGCTTTTATAGAGGCATTGCATGGGCAACACCTGTCAAATAAGCCAACCATGTGATCCTCTCTGACACTATGGGCCATAGGGGTAGAAAGGAAGGGTTAGCAGATGGAGAACACTCTTTTTTAGCCTCAATGTGATATCTGGGTCCTTAAAACCATTAAATGAATTGCTGAGTTGGACACTGTAATGAGAATCTCAGAGACCTTGAAAAGTGTGCTTTTACTATATCCAGTGAAGACATCTAATGGATTTTTTAAAAATCCTGAAAGATCTAGGTCTGAGTGATTTTCCTTCGTAGTTTTTGGGTAAATCTCTTATGTGCTTGCCTACTTAAAATCCCATGCAAGTATTTCTGAAGGAAGGTTTTAGCTATTGTGAAAATTTGCTCTGAGGTTTAAGTTTTGCATTCCTGATTTTTCCTTTCGTATAAGCCATGTATTCCCAACAGGATTAAGGTAATTCTGTTGACTAGAGAAGAGTTAGGTAGAAGTCATAGTTTGTAATGCCTTAGGTGGCACTGTAAGTGGCCAGAGAGACCTTGAGTCATCCTAAGAGACCTTTTAAGAGGTTCCAGGTCCATTCTGGAAATTATTGCAACACTCTACTTTTTAAGGGGCTGTGCCATATACACGTCTCCCAGGCTGAACTGGGTAGAATATTATGTTTCAAATTGCATCTGTGTAATCATTAACCAGCTGGTGATGATTAGCAAGGGTTAGCAAGGGTTCCATATGCTTGTGAACAGGTTATATAAACCTCTTAGCTCAGAGTAGAACTATGGTTTTGGAAAAGAGCTTCTAGATCGCACCCTCAGCTGACAAAATTTGGCCTGGCTGGGTGGAAACAGGCCAGGTTACAGCAGCCAAGGCTCTTCTCTCTTCTTCTCTCTCTTCTCTCTCTTATGTACATAAAATTCAGCAGCTACTCATGATGGCTCTATACAAACAACTAGCTTTGTGGTACTACAAATGATTAAAATGTAGCGTGCAAAATTCACATCCAGTGACAGGTCCTCCATTTTAAATTTTTCTTTTGTAAAAAAAAAAATTAGGACACCTAAAGAAGGATAAGAAAATGCTCTTAAAAACGCATGCACTATCATTTAGCTTCACCTAGAAGCTTTCTCATTCCGAAAAACTCTACACTCAGTTTAACTGTGCTCAGTGAGTAAAGTTTGCAGTGCTTATTATTTGAAACATTGCTTCATGTTCCTTATCTTCATACAGTCTCAGAATCTTTCACAGACTGTAAACTTCCCTGTCATAAATTCATAGATAATTCATCTCAAATTTTAATGAATGCTGCTATCATTTACAAAAGATTAGGCACCCATCTGCAGGACTGTCTGTGGTAAATAGTTGCAGGGCAAGGAAATGGTCTAGATGTCCTTGTGAATCCTGCATTCTATAGTTACCTTTACTTACTTTTCAGTGTTCCTACAACAGAAAAAAAAAAGATAATGAAGTGATTGAATCAAGAATAGCTTAGAAAATTACAGTTTATCCTCAATCATTTTCTCTTAAGTTGTAAATGTGTAGAGCAATAAGGAGGCACATACTAGACTGTGTGTAATATATAGGTAGCTTGCTGCAGTGTTCAGTAGAAAGACATTGTATGTATAAAAATGCAACCGTTGTGAAATAACTACTCCACTGGCTAACTGTATCAATTATTCCATTAATTAAATGTATTACAAAAGCAAAATACTTAATCCAGAAGTAAAATAGTATGAAATGTAAAAAGGCAATGAAGATACCAAAGTATTATTATGATACTATGATTTAAATTTTTAAAGGCTGCACATGAATAAGTTATTATAGTAGAAACATTAAAATGATGAGAATACTACAGGAGAATGCATTAAAGGACTTACATTTTAAAAAGCAAAAATAAATAAACATAATCCCCTGTGTTTTCATTCTTTAATATGTTATTACATCCATTAATCTCTTGAGAGAACAATAGGGAATATGAGAGCATAATATACTGCTGAATTTAGATTTTAATGTTAAACTCAATAATGTAAATTTCTTTAATCAGTTTTATTATCTTGATTTGAATATAAACATTTTGGGATGGATTGCTATGTAAAAATTTGAATAGGAAAATTGTGAACTACAAAGCATCTTCTGCATACTTACCATAATAATTATAAAATGTGTAAGATTACGTAGAGATATAAACGGGCAAATCTGCAGTTCGGGCCTTCATTCACTCCTCCTTTTCTTCTTTGCCTAGTTACAATTCTGCAAGCACATGTGAAAACAAACTACCTGCTGTGGTGACATTTTACATTCATTTTGAGCAGGTATGAGTCACTTCACTAGATTCACATGCTCAGTTTCTCCTGCCTAGGTATAAGATCATGAGGAACTGGGCCCAGGAAAGCAAGTGATAGAGCTTGCACCATTTCAAAATTCTGTGTGCATGCAAAGTGAATAAACGTTACCTCTTTATGATATTCTTCACTAACCAAAACTGTGACCATGAATAAACAGGTTCAGATCACACTGAAGATAATGACTGACCAGGAGTCACTGCAGAGATGCACAGAGAGACAGTAGATTGCATGACTGAGACTAGATTGCATGACTGAGAAAGTCTAGCTCATCACGATTTGTGCTATAATTTATATTTTAGTTCAGTAATATTTCATTTCTTATGTCATTAAAAATAGCATCAGTAGTATTATAGAATCATAGAATGGTTTGGGTAGGAAGGGACCTTAAAGATCATCTGTTGTGTCGTAAGACGAACCAGCAAGGAAAATGACCAGCCTGGCTAAATAAGGAGCTTCTAGTGGAACTTAGGAGAAATAGAAGAGTCTACCACCTTTGGAAGAAGGGGCAGGCTACTCAAGAAGAATATAGGGATTTAGTTAGGTTATGTAGAAGGAA
>JAVSBS010014573.1:15743-82570 GCA_033124195.1 Coracias cyanogaster | reverse complement strand
CGCACGCGCCGCCACCGCCCCCTGCGGCGCGACCCAGCGCCGGGCGCGGCTGTACCACTTGGCCGCGGCGGCGGGGGGAGACGCGGCTGTACCACTTGGGAGGCGGCGGGGGGAGACGCGGCTGTACCACTTGGGAGGCGGCGGGGCCCGGTCCGTCGCCAGTGTGGGGCCTTGTTTACACCTACCAGCAGGCTCGTCACCGCCACTGAAAAGTTCCGGATTTAAGAGACGCCTGTTCAACAGTAATAATAAAAAAAGAAGTGGCAGCGACGTCATAGCCAGTACCTGGAACTGTACTTACTCAGTTTCATTAAAGACAGCGAATTATCAGATGGGTGTCATGGAGTTGCGCTACACGATTTTCTCCATACCTGTGAAAATTGCTGCTGTCATCCCAGTGACTCAGGCCAGCAGGACCTTGTGAGCATCACCAGGGGAGGTCACGGAAACCCCGCCAGGAGGGCTCCTTGCCTCTGCTCCAGCCCCACTCCCCGGGGTTAGCTTGGCCTTGACAACCGTGACTGGCAGGGATGGTGAGCTTTGCCAGGAAAACACTCAGTCCCACTGCACAGCAGGTAGTGCCACCAAAAAGCAACCAATAAAGTAAAATATAGTCAAGCCACAACTTTTGTTACACAGAAAATTGGCCTCGAACTGCCAAAATCCTGAACTAGATTTACCTGTGAGCCCTGAGCCGGGAAATCAGTCCTGGAAGTCCAACGGGAGTTCAGTTTCCAGCTGGGGAGAGGAAAGTGCTGCCATTCCCTATGGAAAACTGTGTGCTGCTACAGTAGCGGGACAACTGAGCACGAGGGAGTTTGTGCGTTTACTTTTAATTGCTAATGTGCTAATCCTGCCCCTGACGGACCCTCCCAAGCTCTGTTGAAAGTAAGATCTGTTCATATGCCACCTCAGTAGTTTAGATACGGGCAGCTAGCCTCGGCTGTTCATGGGAAATATCTGGGAACAAAGTCTACTGCTTGTGTATCCTTTTAATGTGCTGGGTGTGAGACATTAACCTTCCCTCCAAACCCCTCTACAGACAGCCCCAAGGGACACCAGGGTTTGGCTGAAGCTGTGCCCACACCCCCAGACACTACCTGTGTGCCACGGAGGTGAGTCACATGCTGGAGCACACCTACCACTTCACTACCAGTAACCGCATCTCTGCCCAGGAAGCCCAGCAGTAAATGCAGGGCAAGAAATTTCAGCCCAAACACTTATTTCATGCAAAGAGCACACTCATGATCAAGCCAGAGATCTAACGACATGGGCTGGCGAGCTGGTCTTGTAGACAGAAGGATTCATCTTTGCACAAAAGTGGGAGTAAATTTGTTGCAAAGCTTTGGGAAAATGGTCAGAGCCAGTTACTAACCCTGAAGTGGAAGAAGGGCTGCAGGGCCTCAGCAATGCTAAGTAGAAGATTAGGTGGAGCTGCCACTTGGGAAGTGCCTCCTAGCTGGCGGCGGATATTAATTTAATAATCTCTGTTCCCTAACAGATGTCAAACCTGTCCTGGGTAACATGAGGAGGATGAGAAAGCTGAACAAGCAAAAGCTGAGTGAGCTATTGTTGGAAGATGGGGCTGATGCATAAGGACATGTGTTTTAGCTTCCTCTAATTTGATTTTTCCCATAGCTGTCTTTAAAGAATTCCTTTAAATTGTAACACTTTGAGGCAGGATTTTTTTTTCCTTACATATAAGGAACTGTGATAGTACTGTAAAAAACAAGATCACAGACAGGCGGTTGTCTTTCCTGGGTATTTTTGTTGTCTTCACTGCCTTTCTTGCCTTCTCAAGCAACCACTCATTTCTTATTTACTACCAACCACCGCCATGATGTAACACTTTAGTGTTACTTTCTGGATCTACTGAAACTACAACCATCCTTAGTGACAACTTTTTAATAGGTGCCTCATTATGGTAATTATGATCACTTCAAGTATTTCAAAATAGTTCTTCCTGCAGTGAGACTTATCTTCCATATTATGTCATACTCCATTCTTTTACAGCCATTCTGGCTGGATGCTACAGCATGCCCTGTCCAAAGCTAAATTTCATGACTATCTGCACCATCTCAATTTTGGACTAATTTCTTGGCATCTTCAGAATGTCATGGGTGGAAGAGCAAAGAGCACCTCTAGGCAGGAGCCCTGCTTGCAATCTGGATGATCCACCACTGGTAGCCAAGAGCTTCTTTATACTGGTTTCATAGTGCTTGCCTGCAGTCGAGAACCGAATGTGATTTTTTTGCACTTTACATCTGCCTTTTGTTGCCTCAATGGCTACATCTATACAAGCCCCCATGTGGGGGCTGTCTTTTACTTCAAATCGGGGTGACTACATCCCACCTACCCACTGAATACGAATTTGGCACACAGTATCTCCCAAAACATCCATAGAAATGTTGGCTTCAGAAAGTCATTTTGACTAGACTCCTGCTTCAAATGGGATCAATGCCCAATACCCAGGAATCAGCTCGAAAAGTTGGCACAGGCCAAACTTCTTTCAAGTAGCATACTAATAATTAAATATTGCATGCAGTAATGAATCAGTAGCTCCTCTATTGTATTTACAGATATACAGATAGCTGATGATAGTTTTAAAAGTCTTTAGTTTTATCACTCTTTTTTCTTCATTCCCCAAATTGGAATTCTGCAATCCCGAGTCCTCTCGCTCCCTGTGCTTTCAGAGGCAGACTAGTATGGTTTCAGTGGTGTGAGAGCACCTTAAAGGCAGAGGCTCGGGAGATGTATATGGAGGGCACAAGGCCAACCAGTGAGACCTCCAGCGAGGTGTGACATTCATATGTGGTGGGAACACAGAACATAGACAACTGGCACTTCTGTTGCCATTGGCAGTGACCTGAGAAGTGTGGTTTAGGGGTGGGCTGAGAAAGGGGTTTCAGCCCATTATCAACTTAACCCATCCATTGCAGACAACTGTTTATCCTGTAAAGATTTGCCTTGGACACATAGAGGCAGAAAAGTCCAGAATAAGCCACCCTGAATTCTACCTTCTGCTGTGCCAACAGAAGGAAGTTTTCTTTCTGCAGGAGACATCGTGTGATGGCAAAGTGACCAGAAATTATCCGTGGCAGAAGCAAAGCGATGGAGATTGGAAGGAATCCTGTCTGATGAGGTTGTTCTCTGATCATTTTCTAGCTCTTTCTCTCACCCTCTGATTAGCATATGAAGGAACTGAAGTTACTGCCTTAGGTTATTTTAATTCATTTTTTAAATTCCAGAGTACCAAAAACTTGGTACTGTATATTGAACTACGTCCTATGAGTATAAATAAAACTTGAGCTGGTAATCTTCCCAATAGAGGATAAAAAGTCTTCCGCTATTTTAAAAGTCAAGACCTTGTTGACTTCTCAAAAGGTTTTAGCCCTCTTTTGCCAAAGTTTTAGAAAAGCTTGCATGTTTACATGGATCCCTGCATATATACACAATTTGTGCTGACCTGTCACGTAATCATATATTTTCAGTTACATGCCTCTTGAATTCTGTTTTTAAACTGAAGTTTGCTCCTTTACCACGTACTAATCTGCAGTCTGTGTTCAAATCTATGGGAGCTGTCCTACTACCTGTGGGAGCTTTGCTTCAAGCCTTTAGGAGGTTTACTACATGCCTGCCTCAAGGAACTCTGTGGCAATACCAAATGTGTAATCTTACTTTGTTAGTGTTTTACACATACCCTCAAAGTTCTCCTGATTCTTGTCCCACAAGTATTTATGCAGTATTCCTACATGCAAACTACAGTTATTCCAAGGAGCACTTTGAACATGCTTGTTTAAGGCATTTTTTTCCTCTCAGGTAACAGGAAGCATACTCGACTTCTTTCAGAAAACCTGTATTTCAAGGCTTTCATGTATGCCAAGGATTCAGAAAGACTACATTGCATAACATATTCATCTACCCAGGCTGATTTGCTTTCTTCGGTACTTGGAGATCAGCACCAGTGTCTACAAACTCTTTTTCTAGTTCACCTAAGGTCAGTTTTAAATGAGTAATCAACTCCTTATGCTCCAGAACACATAGGGATAATAATAGTTGCCTTGAAGCACTTGATATTCTCAGCATGTTAAGAAAATCAGACTTGCTGAGCACCCAGACTTTGAGCTACCAGTTGTGGGAAGAATCACAGCAATGAAACTGGCTGATTCTGCCTGCTTGAATCTTTCTCAATAATTCAAACAATGTAGAAGAACTGAAGATTCTTTGCTCAGCCCCTCTCAAGATTATCTCCCATTTCTCTTTATGAATATTAAATGAAAATGCCATAAGTATACAACTGCTGTTGAGTAGTGCTGTATAACCCAGTCTCACTAAAAAAATGTTCTACTGGGTGTAGACTCAGTTCAGGATGTTCATCATACCCATGCTGATCATGTGACATCTGGCCAGTCCCTGTCCACTGCTTAATTGGACCTCGCCAAGTACAGCCTTTGGGCAGTTATTCCTTCAGTATTTTCTCCTTTCTCACTCTTATACTTCTGTTCAAGGCTTATATACCCTAACCCTTTTTCTTCTAATCCCAATTTATTTCTATTTTGGTACAAGACACTCTCAAGGTGTCTCTTCTTGCTTGCTTCAACCATTTCTCTAAACCTCAGCTTCTCTCTCCAGTTAGCCCTGTAATTAACCTGCAATCCATAAGACATTGCTGCCTCACCTCTTCTTTATCACTCCAAAACCTTCTTAGTCTCTTTCCATTTTGCAAACTTCTCTTTATGTTTCATGTAGCATAAACTTGTCTCTTGAATCACTGCTTAAATATATTTAATCACACATTTTTTTTTCTCCCTCTTCTCCCTAACTCTGTTAGAGCCCTGGCCAGTCAATGCCTCTCTATGCTCCTCTCAGGATTTTCACCTTCTAGCGCTCAGCATCACCAGTGACACTATAACCACCTATTTTACCCCATAGGAATAATAAAGAAGAACAATACCGACTGTATCCAGTTCTGGATGCAAGTTTCTCGGCTGCTTCTGGTTGGCTTCAGGTAACTAGCATGGGGTGATGATACAAGCTTGGGTTCACAGTTGAACCTTTTTATTCCTCCCTTACCAATCTACATGTCTTAACAATGTTCACTGGAACAAGTTACTCTGCCTTAGTAGTTAGGGTCTTGCTTCACAGCTGTAGTCATGAAGGCTACTCTAACTGGTGTTTCAGGTTTACCCAGAATCTCTAGTCCTTCTTTCTCATTTCTCACACAGGTGCCTCCAGTGCCTCTGCATGAATCAAAGGAAAATCCTGTGTCTGTCTCATGGAATATATTCTTACCATTTTGGAGTTTTATTTAGCTCCACGTAGTCTCACCTGAATAGAAAATGGGGACTTAACCAGCAGGCAAAATGATGTTTGTCAAGTTAGAGCAGGCAGTGACTGGCTTACCAGTGGGTTTCCAGCAAAGGTTTTATTCCAGATTACCATCTCAGATCATCTTTCAGTTGTGTCTGTATAGAGCTTCAAACGTTTCCTGTGAAAACTATCTGAGATTAAGTCAAGGACCTTACAATTACTGTTTGGAAATGGTGGGCAGAAACCAGTAACATTTCTCAGTCAGTAATTTAATAAGCTTACTTCGGGGGATTTTGGTAAAATGACAGCAAATCCATCATGTTGACAAGGTTCTCAACAGCTTAATGACTTCTTGGAATAAGCAGTCTATAAGCAGTAAAGACGATGGAAGGTGACAAGCTATTTTTCTGTTTTCAGCTTCATCCAAGTATACCATTCAGGTATTTCAGAAGTTGCAGTACTGTGCAATAACAACAACAGTATAAATCAACATTTAATATTAGAAATGGGGAACAAATTGAAAGAAAAATTATTTTTGTTAAAACATTTTGCTAGGAATAGTTGGGAGAAATGTAATATACATTTAAAACAGCAGCTAAGAATGAACTCCTCTCATGGGAGGTTATTCTAGACTTGCAAAAGATGGAAAACCTTTTTCACGTAGTCTTCTTAAATTTATTTAGAATAGGAAGTTTCTAACCATTTACTTCAGATATTCCTAAAAATAAATCCTACAAACTAATATTAATGTAAGTAAACAGGAGTTATCCAGTCTCTTTTAATATTTGGCGCAGTTTTTAATTTAACTAAGCCTCCGGTGCTGAAAAACCTTCCTACTCCTAATCGTCTTTCTCTCCAAAGATAGCTATGTATTTAATAGTCAAGAGTCAAGCATTTGATGTCTGCCACAAATCTGTCAAAGTATTAAATAAGCCTAGGGTTTTCATGATGTCTGCTATTTACTGCATTATAGCAACTCTGTGGTGTGCTGAAACAGGAGGTGTCCTCCAGCACATGACCACTGAGTTGATTAATACCGATCCATGGTCAGGCCCTGTGTGGGCTCTTTCCACTTCTTTGTATTCCATCCTTCCTGAATTTTCACTTTCAGTACAATGTAAATGGCATTTACACTATTTCACTACACTCTTCCATGCTACAGAAGGTTTGTCAGATAATTTAATGTGAAGGGTAAAACTTAAGGCATTTCATTCACAAGAGTCATATCCACAGAGGGGAAAAAAATATATTTCAAAGGTAAGAAGAAAGGAAAGAGAAATGTGGCAGAGAATTCTCTGCCAAGTTATTCTCTCCTATTTCTTGCAAGCTTAATCAAGCTTAATCAAACCCCCACTGAAATAAGTCATAACAGGTTATGGATATAATCTATTATATTAGCCTTTAGAGTATTTTAAGGAGATTTAAAGGAAAACACACAATCAACAAATGATACAACTTAAAAGAAATAAGTTTCTATGGAATCTTACCCTTGGTGCATCAGCCAATGGGACATTTTCATAGTACCTTTTGAACCAGTTGGCTGGTTTCATCCAAAGTATGTATGTTCTTTAAAGCTTCATAAAAATCAGTAGAAAGGAGCTCCCAGTTCGTACCCCATGAAAAGAGAGGCTGCACCACAAAACAACAGTCCTCTGTCTTGTTTGGCTACAGGCCCATCAGTTATCACAGATGGCCCAAAACCAACAGCATGTCACCAGATGCAGCCACAGGGACAGCTCACTCTGCAAGTTGCTAAGGACCACGCAAGACAGCCATGAGCAATAAGTTACAGAAGTAGGAGAGAAAATTATGGTGAAAATATCACGGGAAACGAGTTTCCTTTGCCTCGCTTCTCTCAAAACAATTTGATATTGCGATTTGTGCTACTCAGAAGCACAAACAGCCTTTTCAAGCCTAGTTCACAAAAAAATTCACACCCAATTTTATAAAGATTTTAGTAGGATTCCTTACAGTGAAAAATATAAGTTTGTGGACTGAGACTGTAATCTATTAAATCTATGTGTAAGTATTTCCTCATGTTCAAGGGGTTGGCTGTGGCATAGCCCCACTGGTGACCAGCAGGCTATGAAAGGAGCCACTTTTTAGTGGTCTGAAGGCTAAGCTGTGCTACAGTTACCTACTCATCCTCCTTCCCATGAAAATGATGATGCTACAGTACAATGCTTTATCTATTTATTAAGTGCGCAGAGTCTGTCAGGGACGGGTGTTGGTTACTGTTTGTTGTATCCTTTTATTCTGAACACTTGGGCATTTGAAAATACAGCATAGGGAAAATTAGAATATATTCTGTATAATTTTGTAGTTTTACACTGATAGAGACTCCTAAGTAAAGCAGGCCTTGGTGTAATGATTAACTTCTTACTAGACAGTGTCTTCTCACTCGCATAGAACTTTACAACTTCTCTAAGGGTGAAGTCAGCCAGCTTTTCTCATTCTTGAAAAAAGGATCCCCATTCTATAAATATTAAGTGATTCTTAGTCTTCCTATATCTTCTAAGACATTATTTTGCAATCAGTTATGTTAATAAAGGAAAAGCCCCAGTGAGAGTTATAGTAGAGGGCTTCACTGTAACCAGAGTACATTTATTTCCACAAAGGTGACAGTCTGGATTGAACTTTGTACTGAAGGTGCTGTTCTTGTGAATCGTCAGAAAAGGGATACCTGCTTGCACGAGTTACAGAAATCAATGGTCCCAATTCTTCAACAGTTATTTGAAAAATAAGATAAAACCCCTGATGCATCAAGCATACCTTGTATATAAGGAATTCAAATTAAATAAATGTCTGGAAAAAACAGAACAAAATGAATGTAGAAGCAACCAATTCATTATTCAACACCTCTGTTATAAGGAGACAGTTTTGACAGTGGCAAGGTGCAGGATCTCTGCTGTTCCTGTATCTCCAATGGCTAAGCTGTTATCATAAATCAGATTTTAGCTGCCAAGTAATTCCAGTTCTGATTTGGTCTTGAGGCAATTCCAGGTTTCCTAAGGGACAAATAAAAGATCCCTCAGGAAGCATTTTTCCAGGTCAAGAACAGAAAAGGGTGAAATAGCTGTGCAGAATGAAACCTCCCTCAAGGTCTTTCAGCAGGAATAAGCTCAATTCTTCCTATAAAATGAAATCTGAATTTACCTACACTACCAGAAATCAAACTGAATACCAAGGAGACAGCGGCTGTGCTCATGAAATCATTTTAGAAGAGTTTGCTGAACGTTCAACCCTTCAGCACATGTAAAGGGATTCTGCACTGACAAGGCAATAGATTTCTGTTCACTAAGGTTATAGTTTCATCCTGCTGAAGTCACTGGATTTAAAACTGCATGCCAAGGGAATCAGATTAATCATTACCGCTACTGAAGAGGATAAACTCACAGACAAAAAATTACTGTGAGTACTTCAGAATGACAGATTTCTGAGGAAATCTGATCATCAGCAACATATTGCTACAGCAATAAGTAATAAAATACCAACTTTGCCTGCAGCCCAGACATAAGGACCCAGATACACCCTTCTTATTTTACCCCATTTAAGTAGTTATACATGCCCCATTCTCCAAGTTGTATTTGATACAGAGCTGGCATTGGTAGCTGGAAGCAGCAGGAAAGAAATGAATACATTTGCCATAGCAACAAATCACTTAAGTGCAATCTATTAAATCAAGTTTTTGTGACTTGAGTTATTATGACTTGTTATTATGACATCTATCACAGAAGATGAATTTTTCATGAACAGACCTGAAGAATGGAAATGAGAAAATACCTTCAGCCTCTTCCAAAGTAATAGTCAGGAATAAGTTCAAGTACTAATTAGAGTGGTACTGCTGCATAACAGAAGTCACAATATGATCAGTGTCTTTAAAAGTGAGTGGGAAGTGAATAAGAACAAAGAAGGAGCTTTTAAAGTGCTCAATGGGCAAATTAAAATTCAGCATTAATGGGGACATATGCAGATGAGGTTGGGATAGGTAGAAGCTACCAGAGGAAAATCCTACTCCCTATTGTGCTCCTTATTTTAGAGAGATGAGAAATCAAGCAAACTAAGGCTGAGGCACATGTTCATTCCAAGGTCTGGCTGTGCTAGCACAAGCTGTTGTCTTCAGATGAACACCTGTCCTCTCCCCCACCATCCATGTTGCAGCCAACTGCCCCTTCTCGTCTGCTCCTGAGCTGCTTATATGCTTATCAAAGTGAGCTGGACCACTTTGAACAGTAACTGGTGTCTGACCTGTCATATTTAGCTCCATGTAGGTGAGGAACAATTTCACAACCAGCTCAGCTAACAGCTGGGAGGGAACTACAGCATCTGGCAGGAGATGTACTGGCCTTCTAGCTGGCATAGCCTCCAGCTGGAGAACCAAAACTGTGTCCATTGTTTGGCTCTCCGCAATTCGTGGTGACTTCCCTGTGTGCCATTTGGCACAATTTCATATGCAAAAGATTCATAAAACATCAGCCCTTAATGGTAGAAAATGCAGCCTAAGAACTTTACAAAAGAGAAATCCCTGAGCAAATCTGTACCCTACAGACCTTAAGTTAGGCCAATGTGTGATGTGTCTATAACTGGCAGAAGAAAAAACCCAATATTGCACCAAATGCAAAATAGGATAATCATCTGGCTTAAACTGGCAGCGAATTGAAACTTTCTCCTTGCAACAGTTATTACCTATATGTGTCAGATATGAGGCCAATAGTTGCTAGCAAGTAACTAATGAAAGATAAATAGCTAACTGTAATAAAAGTATTGGGTGAAACCTTACTGCTGAGAGTAGTACACATAAACATTATGGTGTGGTGGCTCACCACTTGGCCATGTCAATGCTTTTGTCCAATTCCCAGAGCCTCGGTGTATTGTTTGGTGCATAAGAATGGGATATACCTTCAGTGTTAAGAAACATCCCTTCCTCAGACTAAAGTGGAGTTGTCTTAGATGGCTCTTGACACATAGCAAGTCAGCTTATGTGACAAAAAATGCTTTTATGCTGCTTGTTCAGTCATCACCGATACAGGTGAAAGACAAGTCACTATGCTGATCTGTGTGAAATGCTGAGATGTAGCTTCAAGTTACAGTACACTGTGTAACACTACCTAATGCTCTCAAACCCCTAGAAAGCAGATTATTATTGTCATTTGACACACAGTCACAGAGAGGTTAAGTGAATCACCCACGGCCAAAAAAAGGCAGAGTGATGATAAGGCTTCAGAAAGCCTGACTGTGAGCTTAACAAGAGGCACACTTAGATGCATGGTCTCTTCCAAACAGAATAATTCTGTGTGTGATTCTGTGATTCTGTGTATTGTCTTGACAAATGAGCATATTGTTCCTAGGCTCCACTGCAATGCATTTTAAATGGTTCAACAGTAATAAAACCATCATGGGACATCTCTCAGTAGGATATAGTTACAGCTCCAAATAATGTCACCTTCTCTGTATTTTGGACAACAGTGCCAGTGAAAACATCCCTATCTGATCCCAGTGTGATCTCCATGAGGGCTTGTTGACAAAGGCGGCGATATGATTTAGAGGACAGGATGTGTTCCAGTGGTCAATTTTAGGGTTGTTGCTGGCTGTGGGAGTAAGGACATATCCTCTGCAAAGGATATCTTGATATTCTGATTAGGATAAACAAATCAAGAAATAAGCCTTGCAACACATAACCAAGCTATGAGGTTGTTATTTGCAGTGGATAAATTGAAGAACTCAGTGATTAATATAGGCTTTACAATTATTTACTCCAGCCTTTTGAGTAACACAGGTCACTGGACATCCATTAATTAATTTGCTTCAAGCCCAATAGATGTTGCTGAATTAAAGCATGCCTATCAAATAAAAAAATCAAATGTTGATTTAATTCTTTTTAGTGATGGGCAATCTTTGATAGATTATTTCAAAAGTTAATATGCACACAGATGACTAATGAGAGCATTATTTATGGTCTGAATTAGTTTAGCTTCATCTCCCAGTCACTGAATCTCATTATACCTTCAACAGCTAGATTTGGCATTTATAAATTGTGATCAAGGGGCCTTTAATCTTTAATCATTTAAATAAATCAAGCTTTTAGGATGATTAAGCAATCTATAACAACTTTTGTAGTTTTCATCTATAATTCTTTGGAATCTTTATTCCTTTGGACACAGTATTCCAGTAATTGTTTTACCAGCAATCCATAGGAAAATACTATGGAAATGTTACTTCTACCTTCTAGCCCCCTGATTGCATGCAGAAATTACCAGACTGATCTCTGAATTTCTTTCTACATTTCTGTTTCCTGAACACTGTCGGAGAGGTACGTCCTGCGTTCTTTTTGCCTGGAGTCAGTCTTACTTTTGAGGAGGGTAGCTGTGCAAGTGTTCCCTATGTGATCAAGCTGTTGATCTCTCACTAATTCACTGTCTGCCTGTTCAAGTGTCCAGGAGGCATTCCCATTAATAAGACACGTAAGTAGGTGTTAGGCCTCTTCACCTGAGTGCAATTTTTAAGTAAGATGCTGTAGCTTAAAGACAAGACAGTGAACTTAAAACATTATTGAAGGGCCTTTGGTCTGACACAATACAGAGGGCCTTACTTGTCTACATGCAAATAAGCAGTAGAAAGTATGCATTGTTAGAGAAAGGTGTCTTTATATATGCACATATTTTCAAATAAAGCCAGTAAACTACACTTGTAAGTACTGTCAATGATTGTGAAGAAGAAAACAGGACATATCTATTCAATTAAAAGGAGACATGTTTTAAAAACTTGCTCTTGTAACATGTTATTAACTTTGTTTTCAGGAGAGCAGCTCAGACACAGACATTAGACTAATGAAGCTGAAGAAACCACAGAAACAAGTGTGATATGATCAGCCAGGTCCCTATCAGAACAGCTGGGCTGTGATGACACATGAACAGCTGAGGAGGGCAGAAAAAATGCGAGGGAGACTGCTAGTCCAAGTTCGGTATGAGTCTTGCCCTGGAGACTCCAGGCAGTAGGAATGTGGGGACATTTAGACAGAAATCACAACTAAATTTACAGTAAGGCAATTTAAATAACCGAGTGGGTCACGAGGATCTCCAGCTGATCAACACCAGTCTACCACCACTAGACTCTCATGGACAGTTAGCAATCTACAGTGCAGCAGCCATTCAACAGAAAACATTCATCCTGGAATAAACCGGTTTTAGATGTTGTCGAACAGTGACTACTCAACAGAAAGGACAGCTAACCTGCTACTGCAAACATCTTAATGTGCACTATCATGTTGTCAGTAGCTGCTTACCCAGGAAGAAGGCGTTGGGAGTGTGCTTGTGTGTGCATGAGAGCATTAACAATGATCAGTGTCATCAGGCTTGTCTAATACTCTTGCCATGTCAACTCCCTTCTTCGGTTTTGCAATACCCTCAGGCCCAATTTTTAAATCCCTCTCACCTCAGTGTCCACCTCCCCTCCCTCCTGCTACTGCAAAGTAACACATCCTCAACATCTTTTCTCTTCCCTACCACAACAATCCTCCAGCCTGTACGTCTTCTCTTCCCTGTGCCCCAGACCCAAACATCTGCTGCCAAACCAGAAACCTTTTTTCTTACAAGACCCTTTATCCAAACCCGTGCGAGTGTCCCTGGGTGTCCTTCTCCTAGCATCTCCATGCCATAATCTTTTAATCCTTCCCCCTAGTATTCCTTTCCTATGTTTTGGTCTGCTCACCCTTAACACGTCAGGTTGCATAAAACTACTTTAAAAGATGAAGAGAGAGTGGCCTGATGATTGACTTCTCAGAGCAGGCTGTGACAACTCAGTAGCATGTTTTCTTTCCTGCTGACAGGATAACAGCTTGAGATAGTCTGAAGGGAATCTTTTGCAGCTAAACCTTAAATTTTCTAGAATTAATGCTTAAAAGAGCTCCTTCTTCACACAAAGAACAAAATTTAAGCTAGACAACCAGTAAGGCCGTACTTCGTATTTAGCATTTCTCAACAGCTGCATGATGCTTCTCCAGGGGCTGACAACCCTGAAGGAACAAATGACTTGACACCTTATCTGCTTTTCACCCAAACCTCTTGCCAAACGTGCAATAGGATGGCAAAAGAGATCAGCACAAATGAACTAAATTCGGGAAGAAATATGGAATTGAGCCCATACAAGTCCATAGCCATAAAAACATTTATATGCCCAGTTTTATGAGCTACTGTGCAATGGTATCATTAAGCACCATCTGAGGACTGTGAAGGCTGTGCCACGGATGATTTACATCACACTTTTCACAACCGCCTGAAGTAGAGGACACACAATACACCCTGTAAAATCCAAGGAATATTTTAAATATGAATACTGGCTGAATGGCCGAGCCCAGAGGGTGGTGGTGAATGGAGTAAGATCCAGTTGGCGACCGGTCACAAGCGGTGTCCCTCAGGGCTCAGTTTTGGGACCTGTCTTGTTCAATATCTTCATCAATGACCTGGCTGAGGGAGTCAAATTCACCCTCAGTCGCAGACGACACAAAATTAAGCACAAGTGTCGATCTGCTTGAGGGTAGGAGGGCTCTGCAGCGGGATCTAACCTGGCCTCAAACACGTCCAGGGACAAGGCATGCACAATTTCTCTGGGCAACCTGTTCCAGTTCCTCACCACCCTCACAGTGAAGAACTTCTTTCTAATATCTAATCTAAATCTACCTTCTGACAGTTTAAAACCATTACCCCTTGTCCTATCACTACAATCCCTGATAAAGAGTCCCTGCACATTTTTCCTTTAGACCCCCTTTAAGGACTGGAAGGTCACTATGAGCCTACTCTTTGCCAGGCTAAACAACCCCAGGTGCTCCAGCCCCTTGATTATCTTCATGGCCCTCCTCTGGAGGTCTCTATCTTTCTGATGTTTGTGGCCTCGGCGCTGAACACAGTACTCCAGGTGGAGTCTCATAAGAGTGGAGTAGAGGGGGAGAATCACCTCCCTTGACCTGCTGGCCACACTTCTCTTGATGCAGTTCAGGATGCAATTGGCTTTCTGGGCTGTGAGCGCACATTGCTGGCTCATACTCAGTTTTTCATCCACCAGTGCCCCCAAGTCCTTCTCCACAGGGCTGCTCTCAATCCCATTCTCTGCCCAACCTGTATTTGTGCTTGGGATTGCCCTGACCCAGGTACAGGACTTTACACTTGGCCTTGTTGAACCCCTTGAGGTTCACAGGGGCCCACCTCTTGAGCCTTTCAAGGTCCCTCTAGATGGCATCCTGTCCCTTGAGCATGTCAAGCTTGGTGTCATCAGCAAACTTGCTGAGGGCACACTTGATCCTGCTGTCCATGTTGCTGACAAAGATGTTAAGCAGCACTGGACTGTTAATCCAGCACTATTTCCTAGGAGCAAATGGTTATCCCTAAAGACAAACACAAACTAATTACCTATGTACAGTATGTTGACTGTTTAGCATGCATAATTATTTTCCCTAATATATTGAAAGATGAAAGAGTGCATACTTACATGTATTAGTATATCTCTGTGTGAAAGGAAATCTTGTATCTAATTTCCTAAAACTGTTAACTGTTCTTTTCTTTTACTTGATAATTGCTAAAGTGTATTATAATTTTAAAAAAGACTTTGTTAGTACGAATACGATTGCCTCTCATATTTCAACTACTATTAAAATCCTCTCCATGTTTTCAGGAGTAATAGGATATCTTTCTCACTGTGTTCATGAATGCAGCTCAGTTCAGATCTTAATTCACTCTAGTGAAAGAAATTATTCCATTCAATTTGAAACTGGTGAAAGCTCTTCTATACTGTTTTGGAGAGCCGAAAGAGAAATTTGTATGGGACCAGGATTTACGTAGGAAGTAGGCAAAGACTGTTTTAAGAATGTTTTCCACATTTGCTAAGAAGAGTTTCCCATGGTAATCTAATTCAGCTAATAGCTATGTTACCATTTTGGCAACTATCCTGCCTGGTGAGGAAATATCATTTTAAGAGGTTCCCATAGAAAGCCATAGCTTAAATCTGCACTGCAGAGTGATTATATTCACTGATGCCCTGAAGCTCTGTGTCCTGCCAATGCAGCATTCGAGAACAAGTGCTTCCTTGTGGGGCCCGGGTGCCTGCTACAGTGAGACAGGGCTGAAGACAGGGAAGGGAGTGCTCCTGGGATTTTCTTCTCTTTTGTCACAAAGTGTACTGTAAGGGAAAAACAACTGCAGCTCGTGGGTTTTTTTGGTATGAGTGTTTTGTTTCATCTCCAGCCCTGCAAAAAAAGAATGAAAAAGAAAACCAGCCCAAAATCTATCAGTCCTTTGAATGTAATGAATTATTTAAATTATATAAATATATATATATGAGAGAGAATTTTATACTGAAAAATCCCAGCTTCTCAATTCAATGCAAAATTGTGCTTCGAAGTCAACACACATTCTGCCATCTAGTGACCAGAAGAAATTGTACTGACCAGCTACAACTGCGACAAGAAACCCCAAGTGCTGCTACTACTGTGTATTGCGCTGGTATCTTTGTGGGATAAACTGTAGAATGGGCTACGAAGAAATTAAATGTGCAGGAAACTTTTTCAAGTTCCTGGAAGTCTGCTATTAATCAGATCTATTGAAATCAATTAATGGCTCAGTCCAAAAATTATTTTAAAGGAACTGGTTCTTTACATGTTTCTATAGCTCTCTTCTTTCTTCCTTTCCTCCTCTGCACCCCTTCCCTCCCCTTCACCTGGGACTTACATCAGCATTTTGCATAATTTCTGGGAAAAACATTTGTGTGTTGGCACAGAGAAGATGCGATGCTACTGCATGTGAGAGTTTGCATTAACGCACATTGTGGCTCCAAGGCCTTTTAATATTCATTCCATAGTCAAGAGTAATTGAAGACACTCATTTACAGTTCAGGAGTGGGTAGGATAGTATGAAGTACACTGCTGGTGTGAGAGAAGAAAATGATAGTCACTTTTGGGAATCTATTGCCTCTTCTTGCTTTTAAGGTTCTGATCAGCCTTTGGGGAGCTGCTCACCTTCCAGGTGGTGGTTCAGTACTAGCTGAGGATGCTCAGCAACCATCAGAGGTTGCTTTACATTTTAAATGCCCTGAAGCAATAACCTGAAAGGTCTCAGAATCACTTTTTTTTTAGTTCAACAGTTCATTCATGCTGTTGTCACCAACTACTGTGCTGAAAAATGCTTTTTTAATTAATGTCAGTGTGTTCTGTGCCATTAATAGCACAATTCATAGTGGATGGTACACCTATAACCAGACCAATACATTTACACTGTGAAGATTGCATGAAATGTGGCATAAAAATAGCCATAAGAGAAAAACCAATATGGTTTATAGTGTCACTTGATGACTAGGATATGCATGTAACAGGCTTACAAATATTATTAAACAGCCTAGGCATAAAATCTGTTTGACATGTACTTTAATAATTATCCACTTGTCAAAAAGCAAAGACTAGGCATTCATGAGTAGAACCTTGCAAAGGCGGTATTTTTCTTTTGTATTGCTCAGTCTTCCTGCTTTGCATTTTTATACTGTTAACAGATGTTTTTTCTTCTTTGTTCCTACAGAGAGCACATGGCACCTCTCTTCTCTCCTAAAAAATGTACACCTACATTGGCCGTAAGATTTTAGCTTCTCCTTTAAAAACTAAAAAGGTTACTCAATAGGAATAAAAATTCCCATAACATAACATAAAAATAAAGGTAAAGCCAATGGGACTATGGATAAGGGTTGTTTGAAATAATACTCAACTGTAAACTTCAGAATTTCAGAATTTATCATTGAGGTTTTTTTGCTCCTACAAGGCATGGAACTATATTACATGTTTCAGAGTTATGTGTGAAATGAAATGATAAATCACATCCATATTAAGGTATATATGCATTGCTAAAATACTTTCAGGTATTGATACATTGCGTACAGCTGAGGAGACAAAGAATATGCATCCTATTGCAGGAAACTATTGTACTTCCATAGCCACCAAAGGATCACTGACAGTAGGATAAGTTCTTTTATAAGATAACTAAACCTCGGATTTTCTACCACAAATGTTTGGAATATGTTATGATTTGTTATAAGGCATGGTCTGGTTAAAATGATCCATTCAAGGTTCCCAATAACGCTATTTGTTATTTACCTTTTGAGGTATTTAAGAGTTTTATTCTCTTGCAGGTAGGTTATAACATTAACAATGTAATTAAAAGCATTAAAATACTTTCATGTTTCCAGGTCTAACTTAGAGTCACACTGATTTCTGGATCAGGCCATATACCTGTCTGCTGCTGAAAAGATTCATTGTTTTTCTTTATTTAATGAACCAATATGATTAAAATCAGTGTTTGAGGTAGAAGCTGAGGACTGTCCTGTTTCACCCAAGGGAAGATTAGGAAAGGCATCACCAAAAAATTCTGTTCAGAAACTGACATATGCAAAAATACCTTATTCTGGGTTAGAAAACTAATTTCAGCACTAAGAACTAGATAAGAAGAGTGTGAATGGGAAAAAACTCCTTTACTTAGAATCTCAGTTCAAATATCCAGTATTATAGCCCAGACACCAGGTCTTGAATCATGCTGACTTTACCTTACAGGACACCTCTATGCCAGATAGAGGGTACTGTCGAGGGTAAGATGTTTCCTATCACCTTTCCTGCACAAAGAGCTCCTTGAAACTACTGTGCCATTTAGTCATATTTTAAACTGACTTGGTTTAAAATGCTTTCCCAGGCCAGAAAGCGTTTAAATACTTCTCTTCTGTGACGTACTGAGGGAAAAGCAATGTGTAACTGGTTCATCTTCTTCATCTACACTCATTATTTAGCTAGGATCTGAAAATGGAGGAGTTTTACTTTATTTTGTATTTATTGTAAACTATGGCAGTCACATAAGTAAGATGTTTTATTATAAAATGTTTCATGGAAGTGCATTACTATTGAGCTGCTTAGATTAAACAATTTTGAGAGTACTGTTTGTACTTAAACGGAGAAACTGGACACTTCTGATCCCATTACGAAAATGTACTTGACCCTTATTTTTCCTTTCTTATGAGGCCTGAATTTTAATGAGGCCTTAAAGTCCTCTCTGATGCCAGTACACTGCATTTCCTGTTACCGCTTTTGTCCTCATGCAGCATTTGGTTAAATACTTCAGCTGAATATGAAAATGAGAGCACTGCATAAGTCTGGTTCCATTTTTTGACAAAACTTATTAAAAAAAATGTTTATCTTTGTTATGAAACACTTATCCTTAACATATATTTATATACTTACTATATAAATGCTTATTATGTCAAAGAGACATTACTTCAAAAGTGCATCTCAAAGACCATCAGCAATAGTTGAAGCGAAATGAATGTGTAAATTAAAAATGTGTCATTGCTAAGTGGAAAAATGAAAAAGTTGAGGCATGATTATGTTCTGCATCAATGACTCGTATTTTGTGTGGTGATATTAATGAGTAACTCCATCATTGTGAATGGAGCTACAGTGAGTATAAACCACAACCCTGAAAACTGATCTCCTGGACTTTCCTTTGCCTCTTCACCAGAGGTCTCTGTCCTGCAGGACACTGCCTGTGCCTGCACCAAGCACAGGATGCTGCAGGATTGAGACCAGAGCATTCACCTCCTCCCTGTGTGCCTCTGGAAAGCCTTCCTCTAGCAAAGGTCTCCCATTATTGCACTCTGTTTGTAACTTAAAAAATAGAATTAAGTCTTCTGCAAGAATGGTGCCATATCTTCTAAACTGCCCAACAAGCAAGGCAGTGCACAGGCAGCAGACTGAGAGCAAACGTGCCTTGCTTTCACCGCCTCTTCAGAGAGAAAGTAGTCTCTTGTCCTTCACCATGTTGTTAATTACAGTTTAAATGGTCATCTGTACTGCACCTCTTAACAATTGTAAAAGTATCATTCTAATCTTAATTTGCATTAGAACATTGATGGTAAAACTTTAATTATAGTAAGAGATTTCCCACAGAATAAAAAGCTATCTTAAACCAGAGGAGCTGTAGAAAACTATTTTCTAAAAAGATATTCATAAACTTTTATAACACAAACATATATGTATACATATATACATACATAGACGGATGTATATTATATATATGTATGTATATATGTAATTTATCTTTTCTATGTATTTCTGGGATGTATTACAATGTTGAATGCTTAATTATAAAAATATATTTTCTTAATTAAATTTGCAGATAGTATCTTTAGAATGCAAACTGCATTGCTGTTTTCAAATGAATAATTAAATTTATATTTTAAGTGGTGCCATTAATGAATATTTACAAAAAGAGACACTAATTTTGGGAAATATATTAATAATTTACTAGAAAGTGAAAAACCTCTCTCTGCTGATTGACCCCTTAAAAAATATATTTACATTTTATGATTTCTTTAAATAGACATTTAAATATATTTTATTCAATGATTCATCAAAACAATGTGTTTGCAAATAGTATTTATTAGTATCATTTACATCCTATATAATTTGTTACATCTTTTGAGGCAGGAAGGTAAGTTTTATTATCTTCATGACTTTCAAATTGGGGAGAATTTTCAATTTTGCATTTGCAAGGTAACTTTCCAGCACAAAGGTGTTTTTAAATGTTTATATTCCTAGTGCTTCAGACACCTTCTGCCTCATCAGAAACTTCTTGTGAACGTAGCTGAAGTAGTTTCAATGTTAACCCACAGTTCTCAGCACACACTTCCTAATTCAGAGTCCTATCAGCAACTGAATAGTTAGCACCAAGTTGCGGATTGCTGCGTGTGCTTGGGAGGACCAGAGGGAGCTGTGCTGAAGATGCAGCAGTCCCCCTCTAAGTACAAGGTCCCTCCACAGTTCCTCATAGAAAGGAGAAATGGAGTCTGGGGTGGAAGACTAGGAGGTTTGTGCAGGACCAAAGAGGGAAAACGGCAGCAATGATAGGATAAAAAATGAAGCACTCTTGTCTTCCACACTCTGGGCATTTATGCCCCTGATTTTTATGTATATTTTGCTATTAAAATCAACAAATTTCTCTATTAAAATCAACGGGGACTTTTAAAATACTGAGGGCAAGGTTTAACCTATAGTCTGTAACTGTGAAAGTCTTCATAACTTCAGAAAGGAAACAGTTCACAAGCACTTGTTCTGCTGGATTCAGCCTAGGAATTAAGCACTTAATTGGCTAAATTGTTATTATTCCACATTGCCACCATTCCCAGAAATGACTCGTTACCTCTGCTGAAGGCTTCATCAGCCTGAAAGATGAGTGCAGAAATGTCCTCTGGAGGAGCAGCAGGCTCTGCCGTAGAACAGCAATGTCTAACACTGTCACAATCATTTTCTGATGTGGTTTGCACTATTTCAAAATATAGGAATAAAATGTCTGCATTTGAATAATTGTTTTTTTTTCCCTTGTCGTACAGCTGATTTATAGTATGTGTCACTACACTGAATGTTGGTTCATACATTAAAATCATGTTTGAAAATCTGCAGACATAAATTTAAGTATTTATTAAAAGCTGAGTGTAGCAAAGTTAAGTTGATGTTAACTACCATGATCACTTGCCTGACTTTTACCAGCAACTACCAGGTATGTTTAGGAACATATTGCATGAGACAGTATGTGACTTTTGAGAAATGTCTACACACAAGCTTTCATAAACCTTTATTCTGTCTTTAGAATTTGGAATGATGGGAGATCATACAATTAAAAGTCAGCGACCTCGATCTGTTCATGAGAAAAGGGTCCCTCAGGAACAAGCTGATGCTGCTAAATTTATGGCACAAACTGGTAATACATCAGTTACATTTTTCTATTTACTGTTGTTAATTTTAGCAAAACCACTGCATGTTTCCATAATCTTTTGCTGCATATTTGTCAGTTTTCTAAGCTGATACTTTTTTTGAATCATTTTTTTTTTTCACCAGTTAAAGTCCATAAATAAAGTAGCTGAGAATTAGGTAGATATGCAAAAACAGGCACTATGAATGTGGAATCATTTTGTGTAAGCATGAATTTCTTTAGTAGTAAATGCAGTCTCACATGTACAAGACACAGGACATCTTACTGTGACATATTAACTTCTTTTCAAAGATGTTAAGAACACGCTTCAGACTTTATAAATAGACTGAGGTCTAATCCCAGCTTTAGGCATTTATCAAATTAATTAATTACTAGGGAGACTTTAATGTGCATACATTCAGCATTTACTATCTTTGGCCCAGCACAACGCTCTATTCTCTAGCTTCTAGATTCATAATTGCTAAATGAAATTGGCCGTAAGTAGTTTTTAATTGGATGTGCAAATTATCTAACAGTTTTTCATCTTAAACATATTTGCTAATTTTGTTTGAGCAACTTCATCTTCTGTAGATAAAGATACCAAAATGATATGACAAACCTAGAGCTGAAGTAATTTAAAAAAAAAAAAAGCGCCTGTTTACCAACAGTTACCACAGCTGCCTTTGAGCTCAATGACAACATTTCAGTGGTGAGTTGAATTAAGCTCTCATACACCAAACTACTGCCCTTTTTGACGCCAGTAATGATGTGTGTATCTGTTGGTAAAATCTAATTCTTTAATGGTTCCCTACATACTCCATTCCAGTAAATTACTGCGTTGAAGATCTTGTGCCCCATAATTATTGTATGGATTTGAAACAACTCACTCTGTATTCCATAGTTACTAACCTAGAAAATATGCCTACATCAGTCATACATAATGCTTCCAGTTTATATTCACTTTAGTAAAAGAGCTATAATTGCTTCTAGTTACGTTGCATGTTGACTTCCTTAGTAATAGGGTGCTTTACTTAACAGATTTGCAGAAAGCAACATATTAAGTAATTTAAATACATGTATAGTAAATCAGTGTAGGTCTATTTGGTAAAGAATTTAGAAGGGGAAAAAGTCTGTTTCCCTCCTTTTAATCTATAGTACGACTTTCATGGCTAACTCTCAGCTGATACTGCTGTAAGCAACTGTAGTGGAAGAAGGGAGCCTAGAACCCTCTCGGTCTCCATGGAGTTTTTGTTTAGGCAAGTAGAACTTATTACTTACATGCCTAGCTCAGACTTAGAATGTTAGTTGCTTACTACATAGAATAACACCTTTGCTTTTATGCTGCTTTTTGAATTCATACAATTACTCAAAAAAAAAAAGTAAGGTGATCTGTTTTATTTTCCCATATAAATCCCTAGAATTTTCATATTATCAAGTAAAACCTGTATTTGATAATTTCTAGCAATGCAGTGAATCTATTATGGGTGTCAGAGAGCTGCATTATAAATGCAGCACTTACACCATCACCTTCTGATAGATTGTGTGTGTGGAGTGGGAGATGAACGTTCAAAATTATACAGGCTTGGTTTTCCAGGTCCTGTTCGGAAAGCACGTGAGATGTATCAGCAAAGCAAATAAATTTACATGCCCATCTTCCAGGAAATCTATATTTTACATACTGTAGGGTAACACATTTGAAGTAATACTGCGCTCTTTTTGGACATACTAATTTTCATCTCTTTTTCATTTTGATTTTCCTTTGTAGTGATCATTGCATATTTTCTTCACCTCTAAAGCATTCATTTTGTTGTGATATAATTAATGTGATATCTTCTTAAACTGATTCATAAAGTTTTTTCTAACATATCTATCTCATGAATTTACCCATGTACTAAGAAGTATAATAGCCTTTAAAGTAAATGGATACTGAGTTTATAACATTTCTTATATTTTAAGCCTTTTTTAATACTTTATTCTGTGTAATAATAAAAGAGATGCAAAAGTGCAACAAAATGTTTATATGATTTAAAAAGGCAGAGAGATAGGAATAGAGAATTGTCCTGGAAAAGATTTGTGGGAAGCATTTAATACTGTTAGAATAGTGGACTTAATCCACTGAATTTTGCTGGGAATTAAGGAGTTTTAAAATGTTCATTTTCTTGTTTGTTTGTGAGTGATATGAGGCAGTGAAACGTTTTCTTAAAAAAAATATTGTGTGAATAATTTATTGTCCTATATTTGTCATTTTATGTGTTTGGACTGATCCTTCCCTTAGGTGTTATGGGATTTAGAGAGTATAACACAGGTAAGTGTTACACATATCAATGAGGCCTTCCATGAAGTAAGTTATGTCTCCTCTTACATGTCAAGCAGCAGGAGAGAATAAGGGCTTGGTAGCTTGCCAATAGTTAATTTGAGATTGTAGGTTTAATACAATATATAAAAATTTAAGCGTTCAAGTAACAAAAAACTAGAAGGGAAATAAAAAGTAGCCCTTTTGAACTTTTCATTTCACAAAAGAAAAGAATGGAAAAGAGAGAAAGAAAACAATAGAAGATCTATTTGCAGACTACATAGGTGATCTAGGTTTATTCTAGAAAATAAAGAAGTCTTTATTTGCTTAAATTAAAAATTATTAGCTACAGTATGATATGCCTGTAAAGATCTTTCCGTCCTATAAAATATTTAAAAATAAGTACTAATCATACTTACAGCACTACAAAATACTCTGAAAATTTAATAATTTCCAAAAGATCGCAATGCATTGTGCAAAAGGAAGCAAAACAGCTGGTGAGATAAATTTGTTGCTTATTTTTTCTTATTTCACTTTTTTGCACCATATGTCATGTTAGTATGGAGGATCTTGCTCCAGCAAATGTTTAAACTGTCTATCCTTTACATATATTGAAGTATATTGCCTTTTGTGAATGGACAGTACATGTATGCTCAGAACACCTAATAATTAATGTTAATTTCAAAATTCACTCAATACAACACACAGTATCATGTAAGAAGTACTGTTATTTTTCATCATATTCCAAGGGTTAAGAGTAACTTTATCACTTTAAGATATGAAAAATATTAAATTTGTAATACTTCGTTTCTGTATTTTATTAGCTATGCACTTTCACCATGTCTGTGTTGGAAAATGAATAATTTACACTACGTGTATATGACTGTTTTACATAATGAGGAACATCTTGAGAAACATAGTTTTGACTTCTTCTGCCGTTTAACCTTTAATCTAAACCGTTTTAACAAAGGCAAAGTCAAAGTTCAGAGACAAGAAATATTAGCCCAGAAACCTATAGTAATACAGGTATTTTTACCATGTAATAGGGCTTATAGTACACATTATATAATTGTTAATATCTACCTATGTATTAGCTATATTTACTGCATTATCTCCTTTAATCTGAATCCAAGCCATCTATCAACCTAATCACAGTGCTAAACTCTTATCAGAAAAATTATTAAAACAATAATTAGTGATTAAATTTCTCATTTTTTTCACCTAAAAAATTAAGAAAATAAGTACAAAAATCACTTTGGTGGATTTTTCTTTGTAAAAAATCTCATAATTTTGCCTTTGACCATAGAAATCATTAGAATTGTATATAATTCTATGAAAAGCAGAAGGATATGCATACTAATTCTAAAGCATTTTGAATAAGAATCATATTTTTTTAAAAAAAGCATTTAATAGCCTTAGAATTGCTTCTTAGAGGGCTAGCAGAGACAAGCATTTTGCAAAGGTCTCATGCTTGCACTCTGGAAACAGCAACAAAAAAAGAGCTGGGACATATGCTTGCTATAAAATCACAGTTTCAAGAAATAGTATATAATTTACTGTCTTGGAAGATAGCACCAGAGTTCTCCCAGTTTGCTGTTGGCTGTTCATGGAAATGAAATTTAAGCATTCTTTCCTGCACTTCCATGCAAAAAGACATTATGTGTTACTTGCTTTCAAAAAAATAGAAATAATATTGTGTGCTATCTCTCAATGATAAAAAATTTACGCTATTCAGTATTAATAAATCACATCTGACAATTTTGAAGATAGTGGAATGTACTATAAGCAGTAATGAGGTCAAGCATATCTGAGAGTTTAGCAAACCTGTAGGTCAAAAGCAAGGAGCAGATCTGTGCGGTAAATGATCAACCCAAAGTTTCCATCCAACTGTTCAGGTTAAAATTTGGCAAGCAAAGTGCTTCTCTTTGCCAGGGAATTTCTCTCAAATGCAAATGACTCTCCTCCACTGAAGAAAAGATAAGAAATTATGGGGTTGGTTTTGGTTTATATTTTAATCAGAATTCCCTTACTCATAGAGTTCCTTAAACTATTACCTAGCTTTCATTCTAGAATGATAACTATCAAAGATAAATCCTTTCCTATAATATAAAAGAGCTTTCTATGTTTTCACATCCTGAGGGCAGTGTTGTTTCTAAAGTGTTGAAGGGCAGTAGTTCTCATAAAGTTGTAAATATGCTAAGTGATCAAAGTGTTTCCCTCTGACAGGCGTTATGTGACTGCAGCATTGTAGGTGTCTTTATTTTCTATTCATTGCACATTTTCACAGCAGCTTTCCTCCATGAACTTTTAAATATTTATTTTGTTGTGGTGCTTTTTTCTTTGATTTATACGAGCAGATTATAATGAGCTTCAGCAAAAATATGTCTCATTAATACTTATGTCTATATTCATGTTTGTTTGTTGTCTTGAATACAGGTGAATCTGGTGTTGAAGAGTGGGCCCAGTGGAGTACGTGTTCAGTTACTTGTGGTCAAGGGTCGCAGGTGCGAACCAGAACTTGTGTATCACCTTACGGGACACACTGCAGCGGCCCTTTAAGAGAATCAAGGGTTTGCAATAACACTGCCCTCTGTCCAGGTAGTGTTAGCAGCCAATCAATAAAATTGTGGATGTTTTTGAACTGTATAATTATAAGAACTTGAAACTGTATCTTTTAAAAATTATTATTATTATTAACACTAATTTCATTCAATTAGAGCAGAGAACTGTAATTCTATTCAGCTGTGAAATTTTTCATGGAGATTGCTATTTTTACTTTCAGAACAGTCAAAGTGTGAAACAAGAGTCCTTTTTCTTCTGACAGTTCCAGACTTTAAAAAAAAGTATCTATTCTCTGATTTTTACTCAGAAAAGTGAAGGTATAGAATAGGTACAAAAAAACTAGAGAAGAAATCCGGATCATCAATATATTAAGAATCAGAGACTGATTAACAGAGTGGGTTAAGTTACCATATATTATTTGACACTGAAAATGTTTTGCCATATAGAATACTGTCTTCTAGGCAATGGCCAGGCAATGGTCATTGCAGGATAATGTCTTCATGGACTTTCCTTTACATTGTTCTGGCAAGAAAGGACAACAGCTACCTGTCAGAGGAAGAAAGATCAGACAAAAAATAACTCTTGTATCAGACACAAGGTAAAGGTAATCAGTATCTTGCATCACAGTTTTCCTACTCCTTTTGTCTCAGAGATCTGGACATAGTTGGAGTTCAGCAGTAGTAATACACTATGGAGAAGAGATAGACGTATTTGATCTAATTGCTGACAGAGGACATCTCATTGCTTTAGACTCCACACGTGGATCTGATTAATCTGGGATGGGCAGCAAAAAGGACAGCTTCTGTCCTGTGACTACTTTCATTTTCCTCTGCCGTGTATGAAACACACAAAAGTTGTGCCTCACTTCAGATTCACCAATTCCTCAGGTCTCTGTTACATTTGATCAAAAGAGTATGGTGAGCCATCTTCAGCTTCTGGGGAAGTTCAGTCCATTTCTGAAGTAAACTTAACTGTCACACACAGAGAATCCCTTGGACTTTATCTCAGTGAGTAGTAGCAGGCAGAATCAAACTCACATTCTTACTGTGGCTTGAAAAATATCCAACAGGAAATGCATATGTGATCCTATGAGAGTTTGCATGTCAGCATTATAAGCATGTAGGGAACCTCTGTAATGGAAAGCAACATAAATGATTATCTAGACAAACCATCACTGTAATAAGAACTGCTCTCAGCACTTAATGCTTTACTACTGTGCTTTAGGTAAGCAATTCATATGGAGTTTTCTAATATTTCAGGGTAGAAACCCCCAGGCAGAGCTGAATTCAATCACTTTAAGTGTTTCCATATGAAAATGGCAGCTATTTCTAAAAAGGTTAGGCTAGCTTAGAGTCTACCAGAGGTGGGATATATTGCAAAAGAACTCTCAACTGGAAAGTACAAAACTAAGAAGTGGAAAAAGAGAAGTATAAAAGAAAGGAACAAACATTTCAAACAATCAAAGATAGATTTCAAGACTCCTTTGAACCTGCATGAAGTATGAACGTGAAAACACACATTCCAGCACTTAAAATGAGATGCAGTTCTGCCTGTTTTATTGATTGTTTAGTATTACCTAAGAAGAGAAAAGGCATTTAAATAATCAAATTTTACAGAATTTTATCTTTATTCTCTCTAATAAGGGATCAGAACTTTTCATATCAAAACAAAGAAAATGTAATGCAAAAGCCAATGTTAGTAATTTGCTGTCGAAGTAAACTAGAGAAAAGTTAATTCTTCAAAATCGCATTGTCTTGCAAACTTCTAAACAATGCTCATACTAAAATACTGCCCCATAGTTCTCAGATTACAAAGGAGCTCTTTCCTTACACATGAACTCCCAGTTCAGAGAACAGATGTAGACTCTAAGTTATGGACCAACACTATGTCAGGGCAGGAGTCCATTAGGTAATTCAGTCTGTCTTGGCATCAAGAGCCTTCTGGAAAAGTGCAGCATAGTAGGCAACAAAACACAGCTCAGGTAATAATTGTTGTTCCTGGTTTTCTTTGTAAGCAAGTCATCTCAGAATGCAGTACTGCAGTGCCACTGCTTCATTTCAGCTTCGTGGATCATTTCTAAAACAGCTAAAACTTCAAGGAGGAAGAACATGGAATTTCCATGCATATATATCATCTCAGTTAGTTTCTATTCCTCCTTCTCCATTGCCTTGAACAACTTTTACTGCAAAATTTAGTGGAAGCTCAGCATTTTCCAGCCCTCATCCTGTCACTGGGCACCACTGGAAAGAGTCTGGCTCCATCTTCTTTACACCTGCTCTTTAGATATTTATAGATATTTACCACCTCTCTGGACAACATATTCCAGTGTTTCACCACCCTCATGAAAAATTTCTTTACACCTAATCAGATCTACCCTCTTTTAGTTTAAAACCATTACTCCTTGTCCTATCGCAACAGGCCCTGCCTTCTCTTCTCCAGGCTGAACAACCCCAACTCTCTCAGCCTTTCCTCATAGGAGAGGTGTTCCAGCCCTCTGATCATTTTTGTAGCCCTCCTCTGGACCTACTGCAACAGGTCTATCTCTTTCCTCTGCTGATAGCTCCAGCTGGACACAGTACTCCAGGTGGGGTCTCATCAGAGTGGAGTAGAGTGGAAGAATCACCTCCCTCAACCTGCTGGCCGTGTTTCTTTTGATGCAGCCCAGGATGCAGTTGGCTTTCTGAGCTGCAAGTGCACATTGTCCTGCTTTTCATCCACCAGTACTTGCAGGTCCTTCTCCACAGGGCTGTTCTCAATTCCTTCATTCCCTAGCCTGTATTGATACCAGGGATTGCCCTCACGCAGGTGCAGGACATTGTGGTTGGCCTTGTTGACCCTCATGAGGTTCACACAGGCACACTTCTCAAGTTTGTCTAGATCCTTCTGGATGGCATCTCATCCCTCAGGCATGTCAACTGCACCACTCAGCTTGGTGTCATCTGCAAACTTGATGAGGGTGCACTTGATCCTACTGTCTACATCATTGATGAAGATATTAAACGCTACCGGACCAGTACCACTTACAATGAAACATCAAGGGCCATAACAGCTTTTCAATATATGTTCAGTTTAAAGCTGAACAAGTCAAAAGCATTTAATTCCCAATAAAAATCTCCCAAAATACACGTGTCAGATGAAGGCCAGCATGGTCTCCACGCCTCCTCCCACTTCACAGCAGTTGTATATTGTGAACATTGTGGGTGTTCTCTTCAACATGATTAGGTTCACAGAGTGGCAGAGAGAAGGGAAAGATGCTCTGCAGTAATCCAAACTCGTTGTGTTAGCAACGTTTTTGACAGATAAGTTGGCAATAATCTGAATATTTTTGTCACAAATAATGAATCTTGCATCTGAAACTGTGTTACAGAAAACAGTAACTCCTCTGTGGGCCAGCTCTCCATCTGGTGTAATTTGGCATAGCTCATCTGGCTATTATTCATCAGATGTTATAGGGTATTTACATTTAGAAAATGGTATTAAAGAAAGAAAATGTATATGAAATAACAGAAAAAAAAAATCAAAGGTAAGAAATTTTCAGTTAAGATGTTCTTTTAAAGCTGACCTGGATAGTACTGGACACTTCTGTAATGCATTGAACAGATTAATTGTCCTTGATATTTCTTTGCTGACATTGGTTGTTTTCTTAGTGTTATGCCTTTTCCATCCTTGATTTTATTAATTATCTACTAGTTTCAGGTATACAACTCTATACATACAAGAAGCTACTGTAAAATTTTTACTTAATAAACTAGAATTTGTCATGGAAGATGATTTTGGACACAGCTTACTTTAAACCACAGAGAGAGGCTGCTGCAAGTTTGAGACTACCCAAAGTGAAACATTTTGGTGTGGCTTATTTTTAGATTCAAAAGCACAAAAGAATTATTCTGTGTTGCTGCTAACATGCGGTCACTCTTGCCAGAAGACATATACAACCTTTTGGTTCAATACAGTATCTTTAGAGATGCCCCTCAGCACGTTTTTGTAATTTTTAAATGAAGACAACTAACTTAAAATGTTTTGACAGCATCAAATCAAAACTCCAAATTAAACAATAGACTTAAACTCATAAGTACCCTGAAAAACCTCACCCTGTGTCCACATAGTGTCAAGACCTTTCTAATTTATTATTTTTTACAGAATAATCTTTTTCTAATTTTGATTGAATTTGCTTTGCTGTTTTTGAAGTTCTTGTTGTACCTGAGCATCTCAATCATCTGTGGCATCAGGAGATGAAGTTACATTGTTGTTATTACTGACTACTGCTTCGAATCTGATCTGACAAATCGGTTTCTCATTAATTTTTCTCACATTATAAAAAATTTGGAGTCTTAGAGATATGTCTGCATTCAGAATCTAACACTTTGCCAGTGAGAAAAAAATCTTCAGATCATATGGCTGGAACAGAGTAGCTGCCTAAGTATAATACCTGTGGAGAAAAGGTGAAATGTAAGGGGTTATATGCGGATATAGTCATCAAATTACTAGTTTTAGAAGAGTAAGGTTTCCTGGTTTTGACCAAAATGTCATAGTTAATCATGGTTTATAAAATAACTATACTAAAACCTGAGACGTTAATAAAATAACTAGACTAAAACCCGAGACGTTAACATTAATTTGGAATGTTCCTGAGGGTTTGGGGTTTCTTTGCAGATTGATGTGATTTTTAGAATCTGATAATTTTAGTAAAGCTAACCATGTAGGATGTGGAATAATTGTTGTGGGTTTGACCACTTGTAAATGACAAACTAAAACCCTTTCATCAATTGAGCTAGTTACCTAGTGGGTTAAAATCTTCCCTGAATGAAGCTTGACATCCTCTGTCAGGTATGAGATCTCAGAAGTTAGCTTTTCACTTCAGTGTAGCATCTGAAATGACAATTTTTCTTACTTTTAATGAAATGCAATAGAACTTACTACATGCAGAATTCCCCTTGATCTTACTGATGATTTTATGATAATGTGCCAGAGAGCTGAACATCTTTACAGACTCTTGCAACTGAATTTCACCTCAGGAAATGTTATTCTGGTCCCTACAATAAAAGGGTTTTATTTTTAGAAACTGGGCAGGTGATACGTGCCTTCAGGGCAGAGGAAACCTATATATGAGAACTTCTTTCACAGTGATGAGAAAAGTGAGGACAAACCAGAAAATCTATTTCTTCTTTAATGTTGTGAATCATTACCAATGATACACTCAGATGTTCTACACTATTTCACCCTCCAGATACCTTTCAAACAGACAGCATTGCAGAAACACACAGAGTTATGTGATACCAAGTGTGATGCTCTGTCTGGGTACTAAGTCTCTGTATTTTTTTTAAATGCCTAGAATTACTACAGTTCTCATTATTATATTCCTGTTCTCACAGAGCCTAATTTAAACCTGTGCAACTGCTTTTATTTGAGCAGAAAAAAAAAAAAAATCCTGAAGTTTTTTTTTTTTGCAGCAATTTTCAATTTATAAAGAACGGTTTTACCAATGCATGTATGGAATTGTCTTACCAGTACATGCTTAACTATATTAGAGTGCTTTCTGAAAATTTAACTCCAGTTGTTTCTGAATAGGGAATGCATATGGTGTATCAGCTTATAGAAATATTGTTTATATTAGTGTCTGCTACAGTAGAAAAAAAATTAAGGTAGAGAAAGATGCATCTTCTATGGTTCTTTATGTTAATTTTGTGAAATACTTGTATATAAAATTATTGGTATGTGTTTGTAATTTATTGTGTACTTTGAAGTTGATTGGAGTTTGCTGAGTGAACATTTTTTTTTAAGATAGAGTGGTGCATGTATTATAGTGTATGCTAAATGAGTGAGTATGTTCATGTAAGGAGCATATCTCTTTTGCTTATGTGGTCTTGGCATTTTTGAGGAAGATAATCAAGTACATGTGCTGTCATGTTATCATCTGAATTTTAACAAATGAAACAATTTTAAGATAATAGCCTCAATTTATGATTGTGACACAGTAAGAAATTATTGCATTCATTACTATATTTTAAAAAGCAAGCTGAAGTTTGATTGCTCCAAGTTTTCAGAATTGCCTTGAAACATAAAGTACATGCCTGATTTTGACAAAGACTAGTCTCCTGAAAATCAGCACTATTAAACATATCTCAAGCCAGTCACCAATGATATAAACAACTTTTGAAAAGGCAAGCCATCTTTCATAAAAGAGTGGAAAAAATGTTAAATATATGTTAGAGAAAATATACTTTCAAAATTGAAATTAACTAGATTTTACAAAGGATTTGTCAATGATAAAGATTACCTATATATTGATTTCCTTCAAGTTGGCAAAAATAATTCCCATTTAAAATATTGATCTTGTTTATTTTTAAATCCTTCTGTTACTTGTGTGTCTGTTTCTGGTTAAAATCTGTTTGGTTTGTTGCAGTACATGGCGTTTGGGAGGAATGGTCACCTTGGAGTTTGTGTTCATTCACATGTGGTCGAGGCCAAAGAACTAGGACAAGGTCATGTATACCTCCCCAGTATGGGGGAAGATCATGTGACGGACCTGAAACACAACACAAACCTTGCAATATTGCACTCTGCCCTGGTGAGCTCATATCGCAACTCTCTGCTTTGTTACAGTGCATTTGGTGTGGGTTGTTTGTTATTTATTTTATTGCCCTTTGCACACAGAAGAAAAAAGGTTATGCAACGTGAGTAGACAGGGTAATGTTGTTCCTAATTCTGACTGTAGTGATTAAAGACTATAACCAGGATGATAACTCTGAGATACTAGACAGGCAGACAATTCTTAGTTTCTTCAAGATACTCTTTCTGTAGGGCATGGTATGTTGTCTAGGAAATCTTGGTTCAGGATGTGTCTTGGAGAACCAAAAGCTAAACAACCTTCTGAGTGTGGCTTAAAGGGAGACATTTGAGGTTACACAGTTTGTGTCCACTGTTATCTGTTTGAATTATGTTTGCTTAGAGGTTCACTGTCATTATTTATTCATCATACAACAAACATACTTGGGAAACCGTAAAATATTAATTATTGATTTATTAAAAATGGATATTATTTACATATGTGTGGAGATAAAGGCTGACACAACCTAGGACATTATCTGAATCCCAGTTAAGCCCTTAGGGTAAGGATTTTAAGTTCCTCATATCTGGGAGTTAGATGTTAAACCACTTTAAAAAAACTACCGCTTAGTAAGTAGACAGTGCATAGGCTTCAATCATTCATCTGCTGAAATGAAAATGAACTCAAAAAATAATATATTATTTCAAAATGGATTTTAATATTTTTGTCCATAGGTTATGATTAATTTTGACCAAAATATTCAATATATTTGTACATATATGTATGTACATGTATATATAAGAGTTACTATATATATATATATTATGTCCAATATATAATATATAATATATATAGTACATAATAACTGTTACAATATGTTCAATAACCATAAAATATTGTACATATAATAATAATTTATTGTTGTTGAACTCACTGTAACACTTAGGTATTAAAAAGGTGTCAGGTAGCTGTAATGTGAGAAATTTCTTTCTTGGGTTCCGTCTGAAAGTGTGAAGGTTGCCCTTGCAGTGGGCTTATTAAATATACACTGTTCACAACAATCCTGAAAAGAGGTTCTCCTAGACTGGAGCTCTTCTTGAAAAGGTTTGATGGGCATTTCATTAGGTAATGGCTGATGATTTGAAAACAGAGATGAAGGCAAAAAATAGAACTTAGTGTATTACAGAATTAATACTGAATTCCTTTGCGTTTTATGAATCATGAACTTTTCTTCCAGTCAGCAAAGCACACTCCAACTTTAGCACAACATTTGTGGAAAAGTTTTAGTATGGAATGCAGCTGCAAAAATTTTGAATTAATCCAGGTTTTGACCAATTTGGTAGTTGTGTGATTTTACATGTGCCTACACAAAAGTAATTAACATGATATATGAGCATGAAGCTGAGTTGACAAGAGAAATGCCAAATACTAGTAGCAGACAAACTAATGCATTCAGTTCACTTCACTATTGCAAAGAAGCACAAAAGATATTACATCTGATCTGTCAAAATAAGCAATGATTTGAGAATTCTGGATTTAAACAGTCATTTAGTACCTAAATGACTTTCAGCAGAGGAAGTTATACACTGGTTATGTTTAAAAGTAACAGTTTAAATCTTTGCTGAATGTTAAGATTTGATGTAATTCGATGTTCAATTTTACAAGGGAATCTTCACATTGAATTCTTTAGTCTTTTAAGAGTATTTCTGAAATAGAAAACTCACACACTATTTGCTCCTAAAGTTAAAGAAGGAAGAAGCATGAAATATATATGAGAAGCCACGGAATGAGTTTTCTCCAAAGACACTATAATAATTGATTCGATCTTTCCTACCCTAAATAATACTATATAGCAATGAATAAAACTGCAGAGGGTGCATTGAAATGTAATTTCCATAATGTTTTCCTCTTCACATAAAGCTTTTATGATTAATGAGTGCAACTAGCTTCCATGTTTGGAAAGATTTCCATTTTCTGCTGAATAAATTATCAGGGTGCAGCTTCATAGCTCAAGAAGCATCTGCATTGAGAAGTGCTTCACAACCAGGCATTACAAAGACTATTTAATATAGAACTTTAGGAAAAAGCCTCAAAAGCTCTCTCCCTTTAGTTCACTGGTTGCTGAGTTCCTGGGCATTAGAAATATCTGTGGTGTATTTGAACTGTTGAACATGTTCTATGATCACTGTCAGACAACAAGTAAAATAATTCACCTCTGCATTTCACTGAGCAGTGGTGCACTCATACAGACCCTTAAAGATTCTGCTTCATATTTTAATTACTAATGCCATCAACTTAGGAAGCTGATATTCCAACCCTCCTTTAGAGGGATCCTGAAATTAGGGGTTGACAAGTACGCCAAGTGAAGTTACTTGTGTGCAGCGGTGGTACTTTAATAGCAATAGTAGGTGTGAAACCAGTTTTTCGAGCATTAGTATTAATCAAAACTGTATTGCAACCTACATTTTGAATTTATGTCAGGTAACTGCAGGTGCAAGGAGTAACTGATGATTGTTGAAGTCTGTATGAATGTAAGATTTTGAATTAGTACAATCAGTAAAAACATTGCATACTCTTACCTGTTTTAAAAAATGCTGTCTAGTCCTATTATCTATTATAGAACATGTAATTTTTCCCTTGTATGGGAACTTAATGGATTTATATTTTTTTATTATTTTGTTTTTAATATTTTCATTTACCTCAAGAAGCTTTCTGATATATGGAATTAAAAATAAAAGTCCTGAACATTTACTCATGGGAATATTCATCCAAACTCAAATATACAGGCTAATACAAAATACTAAACACAGAACTGGTCCCCATATCTATATTGTTTAAAAATTAAAATTGACAAATTCAGAAAGAATATTGTACAGCATGCAAACACTGAAGCAGACCCAAGGAGGAAGGCAGGCCATGTCTGTCCTTCTACATTTTATCTCAAAAGAATGTTAAAGAACTGGGATCATTTACCTTACAGGAAGGATGAATGCTAAAAGTATAGTCAGCATTTTAATTATAGAAAACAGAGATTGTATGTGAGGCAAAGTGGTAATTCCTGTTTTTCTTCTCCCATTCAACTAAAGTGGAACCTAAGTTCACAGTCAGGACCAATAATCTCATAAATTGACCCATCTGAGTGATTGCCACAGCTCTTAGAAATCACTTTGAAGGGCTCAGGGTTTACATGATGCAAGATTGGCCCCAATATTTGCCTAAAAAGACAAGACCAGTCTTTTTAATGAAGCCTTGTTTTTATGAGGCCTTTCAAACTGTACAGTATATGAGCAAAATCATAATTTATCCTTTGTTCTATCAATATACAATTAGAGGAGATGAAATGTTCTTTGCTTGAAGAAGAAGGAAAACAGTTTTATATGATGTTAAAGTAGATCATAACGGCAGTTTCTGTATTTGATTGCTGTAAGAAATCAAGTGGGTTTAGGCTAGGCCCAGTCCAAGGGGCTGCATTCAGCTTTCAATTGAAAGCACCAAATCTAGAAGGAAGTCTTAAGGCCTTGCCCAGCTTAGGTGGTAACTCTGCTCTGTCCATCTCTTTTGTGCCTGTGGTGGTAGTGGACGGACAGTGGCAGGAGTGGAGCTCGTGGAGCCAGTGCTCGGTGACCTGCTCCAATGGCACCCAGCAGCGGAGCCGCCAGTGCACGGCCGCAGCCCACGGCGGCTCGGAGTGCAGAGGCCCCTGGGCCGAGAGCCGGGAATGCTACAACCCCGAGTGCACCGGTGAGTACCGACGGGGCAGGGAGCTGCGCCTCTGCCTCTCAGGAGAGGCTCAGGGCCTGGTCTCGCGGGAGCCCTGAGCTGGGAGCTGAGGTCACGCCGCAGGCTCCTGGGCTGCCGCAGGCCTCAGGCCCGGAGCTGAGGAGAGACCCGGAGAGACCTGGAGAGACTGCATGATGGGCTGCATATCAGCTTTTCAGTTTTATTGCCATTTAAAGGACGTTCAACAGTCTTAGAAAGATACAACTGGGGCCTAAAAAGCTTGGTGTGGTGTTTCATGAACCTAGAAAATGGAAGACTCTGAGTTGATTACCTTTTACACTGAGACTACTTCATGATTCCCTGGCAGTATAAAAGCAGCCCTTCCAGGGTGGGTAAATGATGTTTATACCTACTTTTAAGCCTCATTTGTACTGTAAGAGCATGTAAAACTCAAGCTCCTAAAATATCACATGCAAAAATGTTTTTATTTAGTTTTTTAAAGGGTACTTATGCACGTTGTAAGTGTTTATTACCATACAAAGGCACTTTTCAAGTGCATAAAAAAAACAACAAAAGGGACAATGTCTGTTTTGCAGTCTAAGTGAAAGTTAATGTGTGCCAATTCTTTTTATTTTATTTGGAGATGCAAGTTGTTTAGACAACAATCCCGTATTTAGGAGCCAAGTAGAGTCTTCCCCATCTTTCATGGGCCTACGTCTACCACTTCTGTCACTTTTAGTTATATCTGGGAGGCTTTCTTCTCTTACTCAAATAAGGAATAATGTATATATCCTCCTTTATGACTGTCATTATATCACCACTGTAACTATTTTTCCAAACAGCAAATGGCCAGTGGAATCAGTGGGGGCACTGGAGTGGCTGTTCCAAATCGTGCGACGGTGGCTGGGAGAGGCGGATAAGGATCTGTCAAGGTGCTACTGTGACAGGGCAACAGTGTGAAGGAACTGGAGAAGAAGTTAGACGTTGCAGTGAACAAAGGTGTCCCGGTGAGATGCAGATACAATCACTGTTATTATCTACACTACAGTATGGCTTACTTTAATGGTCATCGTCAGGCACGACAAGATCAACGTTCATAGAGAAATAGCCATAAAAAAACCATATCTGGCCTAGCTTTACACAAGTCACTGCTGTTTTTCTCTGTAGAGTTGTGTGTATGTAGCTAAGTGTAAGCTAGCCCTATTGGATATATGAGCAATGCACCATGTTTTAAATAAATCAAAATACTACAGTAAAGAAGGTTACCAGAAAAATATTTTATTGCCTAGGTATGCCTATATTTTTTGGAGCAGTGGTGATTTGCTACAGAAATTCTCTTTGAATGCACTGTTTCTCAGGGCTGGTTTTGTAAATCATGGAATTCCTTTAATCCAGTGCACGAGAGATTTCTTTGTAATACACTGGGGGTAAATTCCAGTGCAGTGAAGACAAGGGAAAAAGTGAACCTTACTGTACTGTACAGATGAATGAATACATAAGCAAAGTTTTATAAAAAGGAAAGTAATTTAAAATGAAAAAGGCACATCTTTCCTGGTTTAATATAATTCTTAAATATATTTCTTTGCAGCACTTTTTACTTTGCCCTCCCAACAGATTTAAGACTTTCCCACTGAAAGCTAATAAAAATGTACTTTTGAGCTTCTTCAAAAGTGTTGAAAAAAAAAGAGCAGCTGGTGAATCTAATCATAATTATCTGTAAAGACACATTGTTCTAAAGTAAAGAATGCATTGTTGAATAGGTGTAAGATAACAAAATAAGGTATAAGAAATGTAGGTTGTCTTTACTTGGGAAATTATATGTGTTCTGAACTGCAAGACAGGAAGCAGCAAAAATTAATCTAGGAACCTCTTTGACTTCTGGACATTTCGATGTCTGTGTTCTCTGATAGCCAGAGAAAGACTTAAATGGCATGAATGCTTTGTGTTAGGAAATGAGAAATATATCAAACGTGAATTTTATGTTATCAAGGCCACATTATCATAGGCAGCATGTTTATCCCTTGACAGCCATCAAAGAAGAGAATTCAAGGTATTTACAGTACAGCAGAACAATGAATCTCATTGCATTAAAAGAACAACAAAAGGACTATTTATAGTTATGAAGCTATAATGCTATACTGGAAAAGTTAACCAAATTTAACTTGCTTCTCAAATGACCTCTTTAATTTTAAAAAACATTCATTATTTGAAAAGCAGTACACAACAGTATCTGTACTACATTCCTAAACAAATTGTAATTTCCATAGTTAATGCAGACTTCCTCTATAAAAGCACAGCATTAAGAGGTTAATGTGAATCTTCTCAATAAGCAGTCATTCATATCAACCAGCTTCTGCTTATAAAACCATTCTTGAAATAATTTGCATTTGTGTATTTAAAAGTAAAGCCATGCTGCTGCGTGGTTGCCACCTGCTGTTAATAAAATATTTTACAGATGTATTTACAAGTCAAATGCACACAGAGCTTTATTTGCCATTTGGTAAATTTATTTATTTAATTGATTAATTCCAGATTAGAATCATTATGCTTATAGAAACAATAAGCTTTTAACAATCTATATTTTGTGCAGGAGTTTATATATGAATAACAGATTTAATTTCTCTTTTTCTAGACAGACATCTACTAAAGCATCTCAGATTTAAATGTAGGCAGGGGATAATTTAACAAAATTTTATAAAATGATAAACAGAGTTACATTTTATAAACACCAAGAAAAACTGAAAAGTACTATACAGAGATGATCATTAAAAGTATAAGCAAATTTCATAATTTATATGCTTTTCTTTTATAACCCTAAATTAGTTCAGAAAACCAATTTTGCCTTAGTGGTTTCTTTTTCTGTGCAAGTCATTGAGAAAGTCAAGAGAGACTAAAATGTTACTTTTTTTCTTATATGAGCATTGCTTTGCCATCAGTGTAAGGCCGGATCCTCAGCTCTATAGATCTGCATAACTTATTTGTAAAGCGGAGGAAGCTGCACCTGTTTGTATCACCCAGGGGTCTATAGAGTTGCAGAAAGTTAAATTACAGCTGACTTTAAACTGTGGAAGCAGAATAAAATCTTTTTCTATTATTCTGACTGCTGTTAATAAGATACTTTGCAAACAGCTGTTTACTTGACCGAAAATCTTGACCGGACTTTTTGTGGTTTGAGTTTTGCATTATCTGAACATTATACAAGATTTTATTCATAGCTGATCATTGATTCTCTTCAATTGTTCAGGCAGGGACTGAGTTACACCAGACACTCCTAGAAGCTGAATGCAAGCAGCATTAAGATGGGCAGGCTCTGAACTATTATCTGAAACTTGGTTTCTCAAACAGCTTGGATTCTGGACAAATATTGAGTATCTGTCTTTGTGATTTATTTGTATTCTCAATTATAAATTTTAAAGCTGTGTTTGTTTCCTTCCTTTCTGGGAACAAAAACCAAAGATCTGAAGATGTTTTGGCTACAGTTATTGATCCTTTGTTATATCCCAAATGTCTAATGCTAGATTTTACTTCTAGTAGGTCAGCAGTGCTAAGGATTTAGTACTCTGCATTCAAAATATCATTTTGTGAAAAATAACTTCAAAAAAATGGAAACAAATCAGAGAAAGGAAAAAACCTTCTAGATTTGCTAAGCAGCTAGTCACACAGGAATCACTGTGGAAAACTTACACAGGATGAACAAACAGTAGGTCTGCCCCATAGGAATAAAGAAGACAGCTAGGTAACAAAGAAATTGCCACCCATGGCTGATAAGGAGTTACATGGCAAGCTGATTACAAACTTATAGTGAAATGTGCAAGAGAAATAAGACAAGTCCCATCAAATGTGTCAATTAAAACTGGAGTTGTGAGAACTGAGAATAAAGTATGGTATTATTCTGGAGAGAAGGCTTCTGTCAATTTGTTTTTATAAAAATAGGACCATGTTATTATGAGAGTTTTAAGAATATATTAGGTTCCAATGGTATATTATTGGTTTCCAGAAATATTTGATTCCATAATAGTTACTTCTATAATAATTCTATACATGTTCTAGTATTTATGCTTTACCCAGATTTTACTCAAAGCAGATCCTCAATATTTTTCTTATAAGCCTACTGTCAGCGATAGAAAATATAATATAATAGGAATTGTTTTGACCAAAATATTGCTGAAAACAATAACAGACTACCTTGTTTGTTAACCAAAAGATAACAGTGCGCAGATGCTGCTGAAGACTAGCTAATTATTTCCTACTGAAGGTAGAAGGTTTTTTCGGAGACGGTACTAGATACATAATATAGAATATGAGAAGGAGGAAGATTAAGGTAATTGTCAGCAACTTAATAATAAAATTAAACCTTTGGGGTTTATTTTGTCTCTGATTACAACACTATTCTACAAGATATTCAAACACTTCTTTCTATTGCCTTTGTTTAATATAATTTTACCTGTGGCATTGAATAAGGATTCCAAAGAGAAACTAGTTCAAGCTTCATTTGTGAGCTGCTGTGTGCTGTGGGCTAACTTGTTTCACCCTTTCATTACCATTTCCCTTATTTGTTAGCTGCCTAAGGTAGATCGTAAACTCTCTGAGGTTGTGCAAGTCTCCTGCTTTGTGTATTATATAGAGGTTCCTCAGATCCCCACTGGGTTGGTTGCCATGTGGAGATGCATGTCCTCTCACCAGTAATGTCAGAGGAAGACTGTGCTTCTAGATCACTGACTTTGTTGAGTGTTTATGCTTAGGTGGGGTGAATTCAGGCCTATTATTATAGTAAATTTGAGTACATGCTCTGTGTGGGAAGATATTGCTGATTCGTATTGTCAGTGAAGGGAGATTGGCTTTTTATTTGCCAATTTTAGCAAACTTACCTCAGTATTTGCTGTTTACTTCTAAATTGTAGCAATTCTCTGTGATTTTTGTACAGCTAACTCACTTTTATCTGTGGGTATGTTATGAATTAATTGTGCCATAGTTACAGAAATACTTGAACTACTTCTCGAGCAGAGCCAGCAGGGACAGTGAGGCTCTTTAGCTCTGATAAAATACCACACCAGCGTGACTGTGATGTCTCCATGGACAACGTGGGTTGGAGCCTCACAGATGCTTTAACGTGGGTGGACGTCTGATTAGTAAGCTCTGCCAGATATACTTTAGCTTTGGGAAGAACTGGTTTAGTTTTTATGCACAGCATTCCTTGATCCAAGGTATTTGTACAAAGCGTTGTTGAAAGGCACAGAGTTGGCCAGGGACCAGGGAGACTTCTTTGTCTGGGCTAACTGATACCCATTCCAAGCTCTGACTTGCTCCTGTGCCTCTTTCATGATAATTCTGGGTCTTCGGAATGTCTTCTACTTTGAACACAACACATGGGTGAATAGATTATCTATGGCATGAATCAAAAGTTAAAATGTAATCTTGATTTCTGAAAAGTGTGATGCAAAAGCACACAAATAGAGGGGAAATCTATGCCCCATGACTTAACATCAAAGAGAAAGTATGGTGTATATGAACATGCATATATATGCATGTATATGTATATTTTTAAGAAAAAAAACACATTTAACATTCGGTATTGGGAGAGAAGTAAGAGTTTTAGTTCTGGTAATCAACACCTGAAGTGTTGGTTAGTGGATACATGTTTGAAATGGCCACAGCTGCATGACAAATATACTTCTCAAAGAGCTCTAAGCTTTAGGAAATCTAGGTAATTTTTAATATTACCTTCTCATTATGTTAATTTACACTTCCCAAATCAGAACATTTCTTTTGTTTATAAGGTCATAATAGGATGGTAATAGCATTTGCTTATGTCACCAGATGGCTTATGTTTATCAAAATCTGGCTTTTCCCATTGTAACTCTGGCCTGATGACACTTTTTAGGCATGTCTGAAGCAACATTAGTATTCTACATTATGAATATAACCAAATTTCTTTGGATTTTGCCATTAATGGATCTCTTGCTTTTTTAGCAGCACCAACTGTCTTGATTTACAATTCAGGAATGCTGACGGTGAGGCAAATTTAGCAAGCAATTTTTCTGCCCAGCTGTGATTCATATTAGTATTACTGAGCCATCTGCAAGGTATTCTTTGTCCTCCACAAAGAGAGGATACAGCTTTGTGTGAAAGTCTGCTCAGTTCCCTTACTCACCACACTCTTCCATCAGCAGAAGTACAAAACAGGGAAGATGGACAGCTTTATGGGTTAGGTAATGGGATGGGTAAAATCTGTAGTCTGTTCCTGCCTCTGCTAGAGATTTCCCATGCAATCATGGGTGAATCATTGAATTACTTTCTGCCTTATAACCCCATCTGCTGTACCGATAGACTTTCCTGTCTCCTTTCCTTTCTCTTGTTCTGTAACCACTTTGCAGTCATACAGAGGGGTTCCAATTTTCCTGAAATACATATAATAATACTTTTAAACAACTCATCTCTTTTCTCTGCTGAACTTGGAATGCATTAGATTTCAGTAACTAGCTTTTGTCAGTGCTTTAAGTTGAGATGACTTCAGCCAGATGTTTGCTGTGTTAATCTGATTTACTAAAAAATCATAAACTGGGAATGTACAGTAAAAATAAAGAGCAAAAGGAATCTCTAGGTCATGACTGTGTGAAAATAAAACATGAAGCATTTGTAGAAGTTTCTTTTTCTCCATGCCGTTCTGTTACTTCTAAACTGTGAAAACATTTTTTCCCTTTAAATGATATTGCAATAACCAGTAAAAGGCCCTTTTGTTTTACAGCGATTCAGTCCCAAGTTATTGACTATACCAGCTTAATTACCAACTTGTACTGAAACACATTTCAAAGAAATAACCTGCTTTTTGGTTTTTGGAATATACAACTCCCATTTGATACCTTTAGCATGTTATATATTTCAACTGTGATTTCAGAACTGACTCTTTCACATACAGTTTAAGTTTTAGAAAAAGGTTTTAAAATTTTAGTGTCAGTTAAGCATCATAGCTTCTGATATATCGTATCTTCTGATAGATGCTTAATGTTATTGATCAAAACAGAGCAACAAGAAAAGATGCTAACCTATTAACATTGCAGCTACAACCTAAAGAGTATTTGTTTGCTGAGAGAGAGAGAATAAAGGCACAGTTTATGTGCAATAAATGCCATCACAAAGACTGATATTATACAAATATTACAGCTTTTCTATTTTGGCATTTTTGTACTTCATTCTTAAAATTAAACAAAATGATGTTAAAACATACATATCTTGAAAAACTAGGAAAAGATTGAAGACTTATTTTTTCTAATATAAAATATCTGGTTTACATTAATGTTTCTGTTTAAATTCTCATTTCTAAATGGCAGCACCTTATGAAATATGTCCTGAAGACTATTTGATGTCGATGGTGTGGAAAAGAACCCCAGCTGGGGACATGGCATTCAATCGATGTCCTCTCAATGCCACAGGTACAGTATTTATTTGGAATTATATGATGATAAAACGGGGGAGAAATCTTTTGCATTGCGTCCTAGACATAATTATTACCATAGTCATAATCATATCAAAGTTGCGATGGAACTTAATTGGCCCCGGGACATCAAGGTCCACAAGAAAAGCTTCTATAGGTACGTCAGTGATAGAAGGAGCACTAGGGAAAATGTGGTCTCTCTCTAGACAGAAATGTGAGACCTGATTACCTGGGATATGTAGAAGGCTGAGGTATTCAATGAGGTATCCAATACTGTGGCCTTCCAGTACTTAAAGGGAGCCTACAGGAAAGATGGGGAGGGTCTCTTCATCAGGGAGTGTAGTGACAGGGTAGACACAGGGTAATGGTTGTAAACTGAAAGAGGGTAGATTTAGATTCGTTTTAAATTCTTTATTGTGAGGGTGGTGAGACACTGGCACAGGTTGCCCAGGGAAGTTGTGGATGCCCCCTTCTTGGAGGTGTTCAAAGGCCAGGTTGGGTGGGGCTTTGAGCAATGTGATCTAGTGGAAGGTGTCCCTGCCCATGGCCTGGGGGCTGGAACTAGGTGATCTTTAAGGTCCCTTCCAACCTAAACCATTTTATGAGTCTGTGATTACTAGACTTGTATACATAAGTACATATGCATATATGTAAATATATCTATACAAACCCCACATATTTACATATGCATATACATACATATAGCATATACATGCACATATCATGTACATATACTCTCTCTGTTATAGCTCGCATATACACACCACAGACCCACGCATATATGTATACACATCTATGTATGTATATGCATACATGTATGCGCTATAGCCAGAGACAAAAAGCTGAGAAGAAATCAATTTGACAGGACCTATCAGGTAAAGCATGAAAATGAAGAAAAATATAAAAATCTTTCTAATTAAGGAAACACTGCTAAAAACTCACAAGTGAACACTGAAATGTGGTTCAGAATCTTATACTTCTCTCTACATACTGATGATCTTTGCATGAAATTGTTTCTGTGTGCGCTTTAAAAAAGAAAGTGGAATGTAGTTTAAATAAGGTTCATTCTTTGCAATTGTTCTAATTTACATAAATATTTTCTGTCTTCTTTGTGACTTACAGGCACCACTAGCAGACGCTGCTCTCTCAGTGTTCATGGAGTGGCCTTTTGGGAACATCCAAGCTTTGCTAGATGCATATCAAATGAGTACAGACACTTGCAGCATTCAGTAGGTGCAAAGCCAGCTTTAGTACTTGCTCTGTTTATTCATTACTAATCATTGGTGTGAAAAAAAAAATACTTATTTACTCTCAAATCAGATTGCTGATAAGAAATGCCAGGAGGAAAATAGACCCAAGAAAGAATAATTTATATTAATGTATATTATTTTGACCTTGCTGATGCTTCAGTGAAAGAAGCTTTGTTTTACTGTAGAAATGGAAAAGTGAATCAGATTTCCTTTTTTTCGTGTCCACAGTTGAATTTTTATAGGAACTAGAGGTAAACATTTTTTAGTTTATTAGAAAATAGGATGTGAATAAATGAGATTTGCTGGAAGACTGACCTGCTGAGTAATTTTATAATACCTTGAATTCTTTAATTGCACAGTAGGAAGTCAGAAATGATTTTTTTTTCTTTGTTTGCCATCAAATGCAGAACTTTGCCTTCTAATGTAACAACAGGAAATTATTATAGCGTAGCTATTCCAAGGTCTTGGAAAAAGTAAAGTAACTCTAGATGAAGAAATAAGGAGTTCTTTCAGTATGCTTAACAAAAAAGTTTCTTTTAAAGTGTATACATTATACGTTTATTTACTGCCTAAATATGTTTACATGCATAGATGTAATACATTATATTTATTGCATTATAAATATACTACTGTGGTATATGCTAGATACGTTGATTGAATTCTATTTCCGTGGCTGAAGCATTCAGGCAGGTTAGTACTATTGTACAAAGAGCTCCTTTGAAGATTCTCATGGACAGTGGTTTTTGCCTGTATGATATATTTTACTGACATTCTTATTACTCTGCCTCCTTTTCCAAAGGCCACTGCTCCATTAATCATTCAGCAGAGGGGCACTAATACAGCCGAGTGCTCCATAACTTCCCAACCTCTCAACCAAGTGCAACACTTCTGTAGCATGTTTAAAAGTCTTTGGTGGTTTGAAAAGTAGTAGCCTGGCTGTCATTCCTCAAATCTGTCTTGCCACTTAGTGGAGATTTTGATTAATTCCTTGGAGCTGCATTTCTGTTTCATTAGATTCCAACTTAATTGACACCTGGGATTCAGTTTCAGGGTAAGCCAAAGCAAGCATTATTATTAAAATAACACAGAATAAAGTGTCAAAGCAATTTTCCCCACTACAGAGAAATTCTCCTATTTTATATAGCTGTCTGCGTGTTGCTCTACCCCTTTAGTCTTCACTGAGGAAAAAAAGAAACAAACATCAAGTTGGCTGTAACTGTTTTGTATTTTATATTTTCAATTTTTTTTTTTTTTTTGCAACAGCTGCATATAGTTGTCTAAACGTACTTTATGGGCATGGACAGCAGTGCATTTGTATTTCATTTGCTTAGAATCTGTATTTTGGTAAATAGCACAAATAAGGCAATGACTGTAGGTAATTTATATATAAAGTTTTGAATTCTAATGATGTCATATTGCAGAATCAAAAAATTACATTCTGTAATTGAAAACATTGAGGTATTACAAAGTAAGCAAATAACATTTACTTGGTATTTTTTTGCATTATATATTACAGTCTTCAGGAATATTTAAAGGATTTTGAAATATTTTAAATTATTTACTCATTTTAACCTGCCTGACCACAAGACCATCCATTCAGAGTTTTCTTCTTCTGCTCTTTCCTTTTTAGATTTCATATCAACACTTATTCATAGCTTTGATCTTCATACCACTGATTCTATAGTGATACACAGTCTTTTCTTTTTATGTTATGTCTAGAAGTCATTCATAAGCAACTCAAATGGTCTGAGATGCCCTTTCATGTTATTCAGTGGTTTGACTTACATGGCTAAGTTTTGGTGAGGCACTGATACTTTTTGAAGAGCTGCAAGTCTGCCTGGCAGGAAGGGGTCATTGTTGGACAAAAGAAGGCATTTCTAACCCAGATCAGATTTATGTATTCTTATATATTTCCTTTTCCAAAATATTAAATATGATTAGACCACAGTGTGAAATAATCTTTTGCCAGAGAACATTTAAAAATAGCTAAAGCTTCTTTAAAATTACACAAACATCTGAACATCATCTTATATTGCTGCACAGAATTTCAGTCTAGTTTATATGTATACAAATTAAAGGAGAAAAGTGGATTTCTTTGACACGTGGGAGCTGTTCACAAAGAAAATCAGCTTGTCTTACTTTCTACTGCTTCTCAAAGTGAACAACACAGCATATTTAAAGAATCATAGAAAATAGAGGTAAAGACCTATAAGGTCATCACCCTGCAAATGTAGGCTTGTCCCCCCACGATACATATGTCAGCTCTATAAATCCCTGGAAATAGGGCTTTATAAGGAAGCTACTGACAGACGGTGTTGCTATAATAAATATGTGTGCTTATGAAAGCATTTATGAGATGCAGTGTGTTTAACTTCCCAATAATGTTACTTTACCAACTCAGACCAGGAGTAGAGGGGAGTAAGTTCTGTGACCGTTCCTGTAAATTCTGAGGCTGAGCTGAATCCCTTTCATTTCTTACCTGAAATAGATAAAAAAACCCTACGTGTATAGTTTTCAAAAATGATATTACTGAAGTTGATTTCAAGCAGTTGATATACATAACATACACACAATACTTAATACATAAAAGCATGTCTGTCTGGAGGAATATAGACAAGTTCCTGCCTCTTTGCCCTGCAAACAAACCACAGATGATCCAGAAGCAATGCAGAAGACATGTAGGTGCTGTGCCCAAGCAAATACTCTCTAAAGAAATTTTTCATATGCTGGGATCCAGAGAGTACTGCCTTGACCACAGAGCCTGCTAACCTGGCTACACAGATTCTGTACTGGAAGCTTACAGTTATACTAGTAACAAGGTGACTGCCCAATCTTAAACACTGTCAGTCATTTACAGTTTAACTGTTTATCTGTTAGCATAGAACCTGACATGATTTAAGACCATACCATGAACAAACAATGCCTAGCATCCCTTAGAGGATAGCATGGCAGAGAGACCATTCCCAGCAGACAGTAAAATCATCATTTTCTGAGACAGAGGAAGAAAAGACAGTTTAGCTTGAGGTATACAAGTTGTCTGTGCTTATTGGTCTTAGGGCTAGATAATATTCCCATGGCTATTTTATTTACTGGTATTTACTGTTTATATAGTAAAAACTCTTTACATTTGGGCAGTTTGAACTATGAGTTGAGAAGTTCAGGGCTGCATGTGTCCATCAGTGAGGCCACATCTGGAGTTCTGTGTCCAATTCTGGGCTCCCCAGTACAAGAGGGATATGGTGTTACTGGAGCAGTCCAGCAAAGGGCCTCTAAGATGATTAAGGTACTGGAGCATCTCTCTTGTGAGAGAAAGCTGAGATGGGGGACTGTTCAGTCTGGAAACAAGAAGGCTCAGGGGTATAAATGCCTGAAGGGCAGGTGCAAAGAAGATGGAGCCAGGCTCTTTTTAGTGGTGCACAGTGTCAGGATCAGAGGCAACGGGCACTAACTGAAACACAGGAGGTGCCATCTGATAATCAAGAAACACTTTTTCACTGTGAGGGTGACTGAGCACTGGCACTGGTTACCCAGGGAGGTTGTGAAGTCTTAATCTCTGGAGACATTCAAAAGCCTTTTGGACACAGTCCTGGGTAACCTGTTATAGGTGACCCTGTTTAAGCTAGGGGTGTTGGACCAGATGATCTCCAGAGGTCCCTTCCAACTTCAACCATTCTGTGTTTCTGCGATTGTGTGACTCTAATGACTCCAGAAAATTGGAAATTCACACGAGGCAGAAATCCTGAAAAGTTAATGCGTAGACTTCCACTCTAGTATCAGTATGATTTTTACTTTCTCCCTAAATATAGCCTTTTCTTACAACTGTTAACACAGGTTTTCAACAGATGATATTTATTAAGCTGGAATACTGTGTAGAATTTTACCGCATAACCACAGGTGATTGACCCCTTGTCAAGGGTTAGGGCTGGGCTGGCTACGAGCTGAATGACAGGTGATCTCTATTAACCCCTCTCCCAGTAAGACTGTTATTATATGCCGCGATAGTAGGTTCACTGCTTCATGCACAAAGCCTCTTGTATTTTTACAGGTTTCCCTATTACTCAGCTGCAAGTGAGATGGGACAAATTTCAACCCTTAATAAGCAGTATTAAAGTATTAAAAAGCCAGCTAGTGCTGTGTGTTTGTCAGCTGGACTTGAGACTTACATAGAGAACAACACGGGAGCTATGTAAATCATGCTAAAATGGCCTATCTTTTCATCTCAAAATCCATTTGGAAGTCTATTTGCCAGAGGTGAAGAGTCAGTAAAGTTAAAAATACATTCCTGATGCTGAAGATAATATACTTTGCTCATAACTCCCAGCACCATGAATAATTTAGCTCTTTTTCCAGCCACTTAGAGAATGTGTCAGGCAGAATGACTGCCGGTACTCAGAATAGGCATGTAATGGCTCTTTGGATGCAGGGTACTGGCACCTCAGAAGTAAGCAGGGTTTTCCATTGGTTGTTTGGAATTGTCTAGATATGCGGACTGCCTTTTGATACATTTATCTATATTGTACCTAATACTCTCTTGCAACAGTTTCAGAGGAATTCTCAGTCTCCAATTAATATATCTCCTCAACATGTGCTTAAAAGCAGGCTCTACTATATCTCAGTTTTTTGTTGATCGGGAGCAGAGTGAGACCAGTTAAGCAGGAAATTTGCCTCTGGTCTTCTGAATTAGTGCCTAGCCACTGTTTCTTCTTAATGTTCATATCTCTCCATATGACAGCACAGAAAATCCCTGGCATGGTAAAAATGTAATAACTACAGGGCCTCTGAAGACACTATACACTGGAACATGATGAAACATTGTGCATGGAGATTGGCATTCAGCTTACATAATTTGAGGGCACAGTGCCCTACACAATTCACATGTAGGAGCTTGAGTTAAAGCAGTTAAGAGGGTGATGCACTTCAGTTATGCCACAAATGTACAGCCTGTACTTTCATTAGTTTATTTTACCTTGTGCACTATGGAATACAGGTGCCTTTTAAAAACTAGGGAAGATAATTAGATCTCTTTGAATAACGGAACCAATGAGTCATGAATAACGTATCCAACATTTGGTACAAATCAGTCATCAAATGAATCCAGCAAATACTTTTTGACCATCTTATATAGCAGGTTGTCTAATATGAAAAATTATTCACTGAACAAATTAAGGGACAAAAATGCCCAAATCCATGAAATAAACCCCTGGAAAATTATTTGGTTAGCTCTCATTATAATACTTAAGATAATTAGGATTATTCTTACTAAAGCATTATAAGTGGAAAATGCAAAGTGATAAATAGGTATGCTTTGCCTCCTGGAATCGTGGAGTAGATGATCAAGCAATAACTTGATGAACAGAAAAAGAAACATCACAGATTATGTATCAGATTTTGTTCTGGATTTCTTGAATTGCCCTGGTGTGTTTTCAGCACGTGCAGTTTTGCATTAAGGAAATGCTCTTAGTCAAGCATGATGTTTCACGACTGTTAGTAGTCATCCTTGCAGCTAAGAATGAATACTTTGCCCAAACATGCACAATTTGTTAAATATATTCTTGAGAAAGATGAGATTACAGCAAAGAAACTCTTCCAGGTGTCTGTTTTATTGTGGATAGAGATGAAGTAAAGGCATAAGGTTGAATAAGCTCTAGTGGCAGGGGATATTCTTTCTTCACTTCCATTTGGATAGTTCTTGGTCACATATTGATCGCCAAATTCTAGTTAACAGGGATGAATTTTCCTGCTTTCTTTAATTCTAGATTATGTTCTCAGAATTTTGAGGATTTTTCTATTCTGTGTGATAGACATTGTTTGGGCTTTTGGATCATTTTACCAAATCAGTTACTGCCATAGCAGAGGTTATGGACCTTGTTGAAGTCTATTCTCTCTTTCTACCATTGGTGAATTTTCATTTTCTAAAATTGAACTCCTTTGGTCTAACTAGCATATTTTAATCTCTCGTAAGAGTATCTGTTGGTAGCTTAATGGACTGTTATATATAGAAAGGCAGATTAGATGATGATCTAATGACCCAAGCTTAGACTTTATTATATTATGAAGTATTCTCCTCATTGCTTATTATCTTCTTTTGATCTGCAAGGAGAAAATGGTCTGCCTAACTATTTGACTTAAAATTGTTTACTTGAGCTAGTACTTGGTTGGACTACTATTTTCTGAGATACAGTATTATAAAATACAGTTATCTCCAAAATATTCTAAAGTATTATTCTGCATATCTGAAATTTTATAAGTAGGTCAGAGGTTACACAACTCCACTGACTGAATACACTAAGTTAGTTTTAGCATCACCATGAAAGATTGTGAACTCAATCTTGTGGCACAAGGAAACTAAAACAAAAGGCATACCACCTGTATGTATTTTGTCTGCCACAGTCTAGCCAGCTGGTCTGTGTAATTGATACCTTGAGACAGAACAAAATTCAAATTTAGTCTTTCACCTGTATTTCACATCTGGGCTTTCAAGTGTACGTTACTAAGCTATTACTTGTTCTTTCTGCCACAATTGTTTAGTATATAAGGTGATATCTATTTTCTAGTTTGGTCTTTACTGCTTTCTAAATAAGGAGGGACTGTCATGATTAATTAGCATGACATCCTGCATGACGTCCACTTGAACTAGAATCCCTTTCATAGGAAGACATCTAGACTTCACTGTAAAAAGTAATGCAATGGAGAATGCATTCTCCAAGACTTCTTTTTTTTCAGTTTTCAATTATCATGTTCTTCCAATTTTCACTCACCTCACCTCAAGTGGGTTGGATCTGCTGAGAAATTTCATGCTTTGCTTTGATTTTTAAATGTTGTTGTTGTTCATTTGGATAAACAGGATAAAATCTTTCCTGAGAATAAGAAATTAGGGTATTTGTACTATGATTGGATGTAAGTGACTGCAAGACCAAGAGTAGAATCAGTGATTAGGAGCCCACAGGCCTACCTCAGATTATATCCGAGAAAAAAAGTATCACTGAACTGCCTCAAATAAGAGTTAATTTAATTTTCATACGCTCCTGAAGCCTGGCACACTACAAGCAAGAAGACTAAGAAGCAAGACACAGCATTAGGGATGCCCTACATCATCTTTTTTATTCATTGCTTCTGAGAGGCATAGTTAAAGACTTCATCTATTCTTAATCCATTCTGCAGATGACAGCCACCTGAATTAGAAAAATATAAACCAAACAAAGCCAAACAAAAAACCAAACCAAAGAACTACTTGTCCTCTCCCTCAACCCTGTAAGAACAAAGAAACAAAACACTTGAATTGGAGCTAGTGTAGAAAATGAAAATGAGATTAAAACAGTTTGGTATGGGAGAGCAATGAGTTTTCTCATTGAGCTTATGAAGTCTTTATGAAATTAATATCTGGAGGCTGTATGACCGTGTTTAATGAAAACTATTAAAGAATAAGATCTTACCACAGAGTATTAGAGATTGATTTTGTGTAAATGGAGAAAATACCTGAATACTTCTATTCAAGTATTTTGATTTTCTAGTCTGCTATGCATGTTATTCTAATTTTCTAGGTGATAGGATTTATTGAATCAGAAAAAAAAGATAATTTTGTGAAGGATCTACTTTAAAAATATTCATAATGTATCACTGACTCACTACACACTGGAAAAACCCTTTTACCTGAAGTGAGACTTCCTCTAAACAGCTTTTGGACAGTCTAGATAGGAAGGGATTTTTACTATGCTCATAAATAGTGAGGAAGACTGAAGCGTGCCATCAGGACACTGTTTCTGAAGGTCATCTCCAATATTATCAAAAATTCTCTACTAATACAACCAATTTTCTAAACCTGTGCAGCACAGTTTTCAAACCTGGATGATGAAATTCTACATTTAGTTGCTTCCATAAAGATAAGGTGCTAATTTGTGCCAATTTGAGTGTTATAACACCTAAATCAAACATGCTTTTGTGCAAACTGGGCTGCTTTTGTATCAGAAGGAGGAAGTTGGAAAACTGAAAAACCTCTTAACTTGTGAGTTAGGAAGGAAAACTCTGTATGTGAAATGTACACTAATGTCAAGATATTAGCACTTGTGAAGGAGTATGGAATTTACGCAGGTGAATCTTTGCATATCAAACTGATAATGTAGCCATAAAATGCATTTCTGTTGCTTCTAATTCATACTGTAATTTTGTTTCCCCTTTTTCCACAGCAGCATTATTCACAATTTTGCAAGTGCTTGGCTAAAATATAATTTGATAAAAAGAACTCGGAGGTGAATAATGATTTGCTCAGCTGCAGCTCATTAGAGATTATTTTGTTTTTCCAAATTATATTACAAGGGCAGCGTATCAGCTTGTCTGTGTAGTCCTCACTGAAATGACGGCTGTCCTCTGGGGAATGAAAGGCTTCCTCCTAAAAAATTTAGTGCTCCTTTTTTGCTAGTTTAGGGCTTCATTTCTTTTTATATAGCTGCAGAGCAAAGCAGCCAGGCTTAGTTTTGCAGATTTGAATGTACAGGCCTCAATAACAACATTTTTGTTCTGCCTCAGTCTATCCTTATGGTGCTATACACCATCTCTTCATCTTCACCTTCACAGCCTTTGATAGGCAGAGGGGTCAGATCAGTAAATGATCTGCTCTCCTTGCCTTGCCTCCCTTGTAAGCCCAGAAACTGCAGGAGTCAGCTCTGTTTTGTCACCTCTGTATCTTGACAGGAGGACGGCAAACTGTTTTCTCTCATCAGAAAGCAACTGATCAAGATATTGTGGCAGGAAACAGTTTTCCCCTGCCTCACTAACATTTTCCCATTCTGCATGGTAGAAGATTAAAACTTCCGAAAAAAAGCTAACGATTTCAGTATCGTGGGTTGCTTGAGGGTGAGGGCATTCATCTGGTTATGAGAAAACTCTGCCCTGCCAAACTCATTGCATGGACTGAATATTGAGGATTTGAGTGCTTTTCAAACCATGTTATAAAGTTAGCATGGCTTTCTCAGTCTCCTAACAGGTCTGCTTCACTCTGTGTAAATAAATACGGACTTTGCCGAAGAGAGGAAATGACCCAATAATTCAGCCACTTCTATGACATATGTAGGCTAGAAACGAACTGCTCCATCACAAATATATAGCTGCTTTTTAAATAATTGTCTGTATTACAATAGGCACTGGAAATGAACAGCTTAGGAGCAAGAGAGTGAAATGCATTGAAATGTGGTACCTTCACCCTTCAGGATATTGTTGTGCTTGATCTCACCAACATACACATGCACCTCAATCTTAGAGATGCTATACAGTGGGAGAAAACATTTACCTGCTATTCTGCATAAGCACATCACAACTTAATTCAACTGGATAAGTGTCCTGGTTTCTCTGGGACAGAATCACAGGCCTGCTGTGGTCTGCAGGCTGTTAGCAGTTTGGAGTCAGCCAGGGCAGATGACCAGAGCTGGCCATGGGTGTATCCCATACCATAAACCTCACACTCCTTAAAAGGGAAGTTTGCTGAGAGAGGGCTCTCCTGCTTGGACTTCTTGTGACTCTGCTCCTGAGGACTGCCTTCCTGTTTATTGTGATCACTGTACATTTGCTGGGCTGAGTATAACTTTGTTTAGTTTGTACTGGCATTGGTGTTAGTGTTGCTGTTTCATTAAATCTGTTTTCCATTCAGTTCCTGAGTCTCATCTACTTTTCCTGATCCCCCTTGTTGGCTGGGGAGGGGTCACTGAGTGATAAGAGTAGTTGCTATAGTTTAGCCCTGAATACAAGCTAAATGTAGACCATAAGTTGCTTTTCTTCCTTTCTGCTTTTTAATAGCCAACCAATTCCACTTGTTCAATTGAAAGACAAATCCCCACTCATCTCAGCATTATGGATCACAGTAGACTGTGATCCATAATAGCTTTTCCACGTCTGGTTTATCAAAGAGCGATCTGTGTGTTAAATGAAATGTGCTCTTGTGTTTTCTGCTGCTGCTGTGTCTGCTGCAGCAGTGAGCAGCTGTCTCCCTGATGATCCCATTGATATTCCAAACCAACCAGCACTGCAGCCAACAGGTGAACTTCACTAGGGTGTGGCTAGAGGGAACATAAGAGGTGAAGACCATTTAGGATCTCAAAAAAGAAAGAGTTCATCTAGTTCTCTTAACGTCTATCAGAGCTGCAAGAATCCTCAATCCAGCACAGCTGCAGAATGACTGCCAGAGTTTGGCTAGACAGCTAGAGGCAAAAAAGTGTTCACAGCATTTTGTGCTTAGAGTCATTCTTCTGGTTTTTGTGCCCTACATTTGCTGCATTCCTCTGCCACGTTTAAGCTTAGATCTGCTAAGTATGTGAGGCACAAAGGATTCTCTTGCCTATTATTTAACCAATACTCCCATGCGGAAATTAGGGCTCTCCAATAATGCTAATTTCCTTGAAGAAGCCATTCTGATTTGTCCTGCTGACAGAAGTGAGTGTTATTGGAATGACTGTATGGAAACATAAAATCAAATTAATATCAAAATCGGTTAATATCAAATAAGCATATAAATTGGAGCAGTTAACCAGAGCTTTATGTTTTAGGGACACATACTTAGCAGGATGACTATGTACTATAAAAAAGAAAGACAACTCATTTGTAGTATGCCCTTTTGTGATCCCCAGCCTTAGCCATTCAGTGAGTATGGAGAGCCAGGAGACTTTACCCCAGGCAGTATTATGTCTGTCATAGAATGAAAACAACCCTCTCAGTGTCATTCTCTTTTTTCCTCTCAACTCTTGTCATATTGCATTATACATAGATAATACAAATTTTGAAGACATGCCCTCTGGTTAAAAAAGGAAACAACAATAACAACAATAAGATCTCACATAGCTTGCCAACGTGAGTAGCTTTTAATCACAGATAATTGGAGCATTTCATATCAGTACTTAATAAAAAAATAATAGAAATCCTGGTCAGCAAACACAGTGGGAAGTATAAGAAGAAAAAAAAAATCCCCTAAGAAGTGATCTCTTTAGAGGTTATTTAGTTATCCCCTCTAGAGCCCTACTCTACTGAAGAGCAGTCTTAAGACTTTTTTGTTGAATCCATGCAGAAAACAAAATAGTGAAACTTTGTAATTAATTTCTCTGTTGCCTGTTTATTTGGTGGTTATATTTCAAGGACAAGAATAAGTAGTAATATTGATGATAAAAAAAAAGGAATGGGTTGAAGTGGCAAAAAACGTCTGAGGAAGATAATAGGAGTCTTCCTCTGAAAAAGGGTAGAGAAAGAGGGTACAGAAAGAATCAAGCATCCCTCTGAGCTGTGCACATTCTTTTAAAAAAAGACATCCACAGATACTACGTGATCTTTTTTCTCAAAGATTCTCCACTACTCATCTTCACATATAGAAGAGCTTATACAACTTCTGTGGTGTCTGTGCAGAGATTCACTTTGCCTGAGATGAAAGTCTAGAAAAGCACAGGATCCCGTATGATTAAGCTGTCTCCTTTTCTCTAAAATCACTGTTACTGTTTTGAGAAGTATTTTGCCTAAGAAAATTTAGAAGTGTATGACAGTGGGATGACTGTATAAAGTGAAACAATCCTCATTTTCCTTTTCATCAATATAAATTTAGAATAAGTTCCTTAAAGCACAAGGTTGCAGTGATTTCACCTGAGTGTACAGAGACAGATTGAGGCACATTCTCTGCAGGAACTTGATGCAGCAGATTGCACACCACAGCAATGGTTAAATGCAGGAAGGTAAAAGTTCAGTTTCAGGGCACTCCTTAAATTTTGATATGTCTGATTGGGGTAAATTATAGGAGGCTTTAATCTAGGTTTCCGAATATTTACAGTGACCTGTTAGGGAATTATAGAGCTGAAAGGAATTTCATGAGATAATCCAGCCCAAATTTTTCCCGTCGGAATCATCTATTCTTGGGTTATTCTAGCATTTTGTTTTTCTTGACTCTTATTAAGACCTCCAGTATGGAAGACTGCATAGTCTCTTCAGGTAGACTATGGTACATCATTTCCTTTACAGATGAAAAACTTTCCTTAATATATATCCTCAATCTTCCTTGACACAGTGTATACCAATTACTTTTTCCCTTTTCTATTATAAACAAAAGGCATATATTATTTCCTTCCTCTCTGCAGAAACTGTTTATTTATTAGCATGTTATCATGATCTAGATTGAGACTACTAAATAATTTCACTGATGACAAAGTGGAAAATCATTTTGTATTGCTTTAGAAATCCCCTTCATAAATTGTTGAATATATAGAAAATGAAAAAGACTCTGATATGACATCAGGTTATAAATATTCAGATGCAGACCCAAAGATGCATAGCTGTATGTTTAGACTCTACTCTTTTTCTTTTAAAAGGTGGATGAAATAATATTCTTGAACACTGAAACAGCCTGAAAATAAGTAATCTGTAAATAAGTCATTATATTAAGGGAAAGTAAATGAAACTTCTAGATTCTGGCTAAAATAGTTAAAAGATCATCTGCTGATAATCAGAAAAAAACACACCCTGTAGAAGTTTTTCTCAAATCTGAAAGGAAGAGCTTTCTCACAATGACATCATACTGTAGTTTAAACATCAGCATGCTGCATGCGTTCAGTTCAGTGCAGGATTATACCTATGGGAATATTTCAGCTGCCAAAAATATATTTTCTTCCTTTTGTGCCTAACTTTAAGCACATACACTTCAGCATTTTGGTTCTAACCTTCATGGACCTCAATGCTGGTAACTATAAAAGTAAGTTTAATGCAAAATCATTAATTAACATTTATTGAGGGGGGTAGTATCAATTCCAGCCTCAAGATTAGAAGCCCCAGAGGTCACGTAATGTGAATCAGACTATTCGAGATAAGATTTCAGGTATTCTAGGTTGTTCTCCAGAGGAACCAACACTCAAGAGCTTTTAAGTTTCTAATACAGTTCTGTAATTCAAGTAGCTATTGCAGGAGATTTGGCTATTCCTTTCTGTTCTACATCTTAAGAGCATGATAGCATGATGAATAATATTTTTTAAAATGTTAGTGTTGGGTTGTGGAGGTGCAAAGTGAAGTGGTTTGAAGATTATAAGCAATTTCAGGATATATTTTTATTTCAAACTATCTTTCTTCATTTCAATAGAAGGCTTCCTAATTCAGCTTCTTATAGTCACCAGTACCATAAAATATATTAATGATATATTGGTGATTATTGCTAATACCTAGACATGAATCAGGCATTGTCTTAAAAAAAAAAGTAAAAAAGGATGATGATGTAGTTATTCTTCAAATTAATCATTCTTTTCAGTCTTTTATAGGTTTCTTGGGTGTTCGTTGTTTTCTGTCCTTTTAAACCATGTCTAGCTGTTAAGTTTGAAGTAATTGTTACATGGTAATAAATTTGTAATCCAGTGCTGGAGGCCTAGGAGCTCTGACTTTGTAAAGAGGCATTTTTATTATACTTTCTGATAAATTGAGGAACAAAGGCAGTTGGACCCCGAGTCAAAGTCCAGTTAAACATTTCAGTAATTTTTCAAGTATGCAGCCATATAGTACAGGCGGCTAGAAGTTGAGCTGACAACTGAAGTATCACTTTAACAGCTGCTTCATTTCACTATCTCTCGGCTCATAAATTTTATTTTTAATGAGCCTGCCTGTAAGACCACTAAAAAATGACCTTCACAAAGAACTGCAAGGACCTACATTGGTGACCAAAATAGCTTTCTTGGACAGTGCATAAGATCACAGTGACCATAGCGTAGAAAATAAGCAGTATGGTGTGAAAGACATTATGCTAATTACTGATGAGAATATTCTGTAATTTTATACTGGAAGATTCTTGTGGTAGTTGTATAAGTAATCCACTACCTTCAACTCATACTTCTCTGCCCATCTTTATTGACTTTAATGGTGTTGCACCAGTTTACATCAACTGAGTGAATGGCCTGTGATTTTGAAGTTGTGTTTAGGAGCTGGGGGCTACAATAAAATATGTTCTGTAATAAACTGATAATAGAGGCTACTAATTCTTACCCTGCCCTGCATGTTGCTCGTTGGTCTGTAGTCAAAGCTTTCTTCTAATTAACTCTAGTTTTCACCCACTTTCCTCACCTAAACACATGGCAACTTTCTGATTTGTTATGCTACATCTAAGGGTATGCTGTTAGTCTAACTCAAGGCGATGTGGGACTGGAGGGGTAGGTAAGGATCAGGGAAAGGAACTTCTGGCTTGGAAGTTGAGAAGGTAAGGAAAAGGTGCTCACGAAGCTGTGAATGAGTGATGTGGCCCAAGGGAGCAAGGGTGCTGGGAAGCTGAGCTTTCTGCATATGCCAGTTTTAAAAAACAGTTCAAAACAGGGTTTTAATTTAAAGAGCCAATAATTATGAGGTACTTTAAATGACCTGCACCACAACCCTGGCATGTTCATGCAGGTGTAGTAATTTAGTCCTGTGACATTGTGGCACTTGCTAAACTTTTTTTATCATTGGTCCAAAAGCAATAAAAAAGGCCTTGTCTACCCTTGTCTAAAGAGTATTTTACAGCTCCCACTTCTGCCAAGAGACATCTGTAAATTTTTTTCCTGAAAACAGAGCTTTACTTAAAAGCTGAAAAAGAGTCAAAACCAGGATCATTTTAATTTATTATTTGCATTCCAAAAGGAGCTGAGACCAAGACTTCTGTGTCCAAAATTAACAACAAATTGGCCCCTGCCATCTTTAAAATGTGTGTTCAGAGTCTAGCAGGAGCATGAAAAAACAAATGGGGTGAACATGCAGATGGAGCAAATGGAAGCAAAACAATGCAATATAAAACAACATCCTAAATCATTCAACAGCTTTCCTACCAATGTTTTATACAAGCATAGGAATGCAGTAGAGTTTTTATGAGGACTTCACTTTGCTGTTGCTGGAATTAAAACAACTGATTTGTTCTCTCTTAAGCTCTGTCTTCAAATTGTGTGATGCCTTTCCCACAGTACATCCTGAGGCACTTGTTAGATTTGGGAGTTCAGTTTTATGGACTGTCTTTTATGTTGTATGTCTTCTGGCCTTGACTAAAGATACACTGAATATTGTTCATCCTCAAAATCTGGAAATATGCTCTGAGGTCAATGAACAGCTGGATGGGTTCCAGCAAAAGTTCTACTGATGCTCTTTTAATTTTCTACCCAGACAGAGCAAATGAGCAGATGAGGCAAATGGCAACATTTCAGAACAAAAATCACAAATCAAGTTCTTTTTTGCTTTCATTTGTTCCAAGAAAGTAGTTCATAATGTTGTAGATACAATATCAGATTCCTGAATTTACTCAAATGAATTTTCTTCTATTCTCACACCTTTTTCTCCACTATTATTTTCCTATAAGATTATTTTCAAAGCCTCCTAAAATGAATAGAAACTGCACTAAAATTTCTGCAAGCAAGCTTCTTGCCTAATTACTTATTACAATATTCTGAAGAGTGAGAGCAATATTTTTGCTGAAATATTTGTTAAAAAAACAACCAAACAACCTTAGTTCTCCTCACCAAAATTTTTGTGCCAAATATTTGATTATACAATTATGCATGTACCTCCATACTCAAGATATAGAGTAGATTCATTTCCTGTCCACACTGTGGTAGGCAAATGTTGTCCCAAGTCTTAAGTATTTCTAGGGTTTGGGCAAGCCTGCTGGGATCCATAACCATCCTCAGCTGCTTACAAAGATGTCTTAAGGCCACAGACCTAGCTTGAAGCCACCACTTTACTCAGCCCCAGCTGTGTTTCATATATCAAGTTTATTTCAAGACTGGTTGAGAGTGTAATCACAGTATGATCCAACAGCATGACAAAAAAAGTATTTAGATTGTGTATGTCAGAGGATGATTGCATTTTTAAAATTGCTTTCATGAAAGTTATTTTAAACCTTTTAATCGCTGTACTATTTTTACTACATATTCTGTCCTTTTATTTGGGGTTTGGTTTTGTTGGTTGTTTTTTTTTTTTTTTTCCATGAAGGCCCACATATCCACACAAAGTGGCTGGGGAGATCTGGAAGTGACAAAAAGTATCTTTACACCCATCCACTTCACCACCAAATTATGTTACATTAGTCATCCTTCCCCTCTATATGTCAGTAATAAGGCCAAGATAAAAAGCAATTGAAGATAGGTTTACAGAGATGGTGTCAGCGTTTTGGTTGCCACTTGCACAGAATTTTCTCTTCAGCCCTCCTGCTTAGAGTGAGGTCTATCTCAGTTCATTTGTCTTTAATTTAACTTCAGTCTGGAATAACTAGTGTTTTTATACAGAGATTCATACGCATATTTAAAATAGGTTGTTTAAACCATGCAGTCTTTCTCAACCATGGCTGGCCTTGTGACATCTTTGTGATATACTATGCAACTTCCTGGGATGCTGAGTCAGCTTTAAGAATTAACCAGATCCACAAGTTCAGCTTCGCTGTCCCTGTGCAGACCTGCTGGGAGAGCTATAGTAGATACTACAGTATGCTCTCTTGGCTGGTACTCAGGAGCAATTAATAATTTAACTTGCATTACTTGAAAACACAATCAGGATTGTTCCAAGTTAGGACCTTTGTGTTGTTAGTACTATGGATGAGAGCACCATAATCAGCTTCCACCTAAGCCATCACTCTTTATTGGCAATCCAGGCTGGGCTGGCAGACTAAGGATGTACTTCCCTACAGTAAACTAGATTATAACAAGGACTGCCTTCGCATTTACTCCTTTCAGAGCTCTTAATTGTTTAATGGGTGGTGACAGTGGCTGCACAGCTGTTCTGAGGAAGACCAGTTCCTTGCTACATAATGGCAGCAGATAAAAGGTGCAGACCAGGCCATGGAGTTCCTTTGAGAATGTGGGTGTTGAGAAATTAAGGAGAAATCTGAAGAGAAGCAAATGAGCAAAACATGACAACTTTGGATTCTTTCAGTATGAAATCCATGATTCTCTGATAAACGTAATTCTGTCATCATAGTCACTATTTTGTCTTATAACAGAATGAACTTTGTTATAATGGCTTTAGTATTTAATACTATAATAGCTTTAATATTTAATATTTAATATTTTTGGCTATGTTTATAATTTATCTTGCCTTTTTCTAAGTAAAGTAGGTTCTGATACTCATTTTGTTTTCTAATACAGATTAAAGAGCACCTGGCCAAGGGACAGAGGATGTTGGCTGGTGATGGCATGTCCCAAGTAACCAAGACGCTATTGGATTTAACTCAGAGGAAAAACTTTTATGCAGGGGACCTTCTTATTTCTGTGGAAATTCTCAGAAATGTTACCGACACATTTAAAAGAGCAAGTTATATCCCTGCTTCTGATGGGGTGCAGGTAAGAAAAACATTGTAAGGTAATTTTTCAATTGATGGAGTTTATGCCAGTATACTTCATGTCACCTATTTTACCCCCTGAGGAGAAGAAATCTTCTGAATGATAGACATAAATACGGTTCACAAAAAACTAAGATACAAGTGTAAAATAGGAAGACTTAGCCACATTTAATGAGATAAATATCCAAAACAATGAAGCAACTGAAAAATATAAATTCTTTTCTTTGCAAAATTTACAATATATTTATCTTTCACAGTTTGGTTTAATTGATAGAGATATGTTGTTTTATTTTGCACTAAGCAATTAACTAGTGTTTGTTCTAGTTCAGTTCAAAAATCTATCCACAGTGTTTAGCTATGTAATTCTGGCTTTATTTCTTCAGTTCAAACAAATAAAGCTCATTAAAAGTGCTCAGGAGTGATGGATTGTACGATTGGTAGGAATTTTGTATGTCACACATTAGATTAACTCTTCTTGTGCAAGAAGCCAATTAAAATACTATCAGAGATAAAAATACTGTAATTATTTCTACATATTGGGCTGCACAACTCATTGTGTAATGTTCATTAAAATAAATATTTCACAGGGCTTCCAGATCAGGATATTGGTTTCATGTATATCTGAGAATTTTTCAAAGACTGTAGATGTACTGAAAAAGAATACTAAGAAGGTACATATATATATATATATTATTTATGAAAAAGAGGCTTTAATGTTCATTTCATGTTTCTGAAATTGATAATGAAGCTATTAATGCAGGTCATGTGTATATGTTTGTGTAAAGGTAAGCATAGTTTATAAATACACTTTGGAATATATGTATGCATTCAGCAGTCTGACAGCCCAGTGTGACTTCTTCATGGTTCACAGCCACTACAGGAATCTGTAGTAGAAGGCACAAGTGATTTTGTTCATGGTTGTAGCAGATCAGGTCACTTGCACTATACACACATGAGAGATTTTGATTCTTTTTCCACTAATGACAGTGCCAAAGGTTCCGTTCCTTTCAGCAACGTAGAGCTCTTTCCAAAATACGTAACAGTATTCTGGCAGAAATTGGCAAAATGATTAATGCTATTTTAATATTTTCTGATTAATCGTTTTGAACTGAAGAAATGAGATAGGGCAAGAAATTGGTAAACTATATTATGAAGGAAGTGAAGGATTTAAATAATTGTATTTCAAGATTTAGATGCTTAAATTCTCAGAGCTCATAAATTCCCTGGTAAAAACACACTGAAACTCAAAAAAAAAAAAAAAAAAAAAAAAAAAAAGTTTAACAAGTTACAAGCTAAGATAAAATCAAAAAATGGATGCATAGTATTCAGGAAAGTATGTGAAATCAGAATAAAGCATATGTTTTGCAACAGGGATATATTAAGCAATGTTCCTGTTACTGACTTCTTATGATATAAACTGAAACAGTTTATATCAGCAACATCAGCTAGAATTTTAGTGTCAATTTCTGAGAAACCAGGTTTTTCCTGTATTTAAGCATATGTCATATGCTACCATAATCAGAAAGATCATATTTTTGTTTTCATTATCACATATTTTCATACTTTCTAGTCCATCATCAAAGTAGGTGACAAAAAAGTGAAAATGAAATTTATTTGCACAAATACATAAAGACTTTTATTTCAGAGGAAACTCTGTGTGATGTTCTACTTCCACTCTATTTTTTGCCCTAGAAAAAGGTGGAATTTCTTATGTGTTGGGTTTTTGTTTTAAAGAAATTCTCAGAAAATCCTCAGTGAGGTTTGAAATCCCTGAAAGTCATAATTTATCATTTTACACCATGTCAGAGAAGTAGATTGTGAATTATGGTTAATAGTATTTTTAAAGGTCCATACAAAACCAACACTTCCACCTCTAGTACAACTGAGATAGGAAAAGTGTATATGTCTGAGTATATTATCTCTTATACGTGCCATCCATCTGGATAGTTCCTCTACTGTCTGCAATCTCTGGCTTATATCCAGTATTAATATTCATGAACAGTGCAAAAGATGTGATTCAGAGAATCCATAACAAAAGGAATGCACAGAAATGTGAGATTGAATTTGAAAATTTCAAGCTAATTACTCAAAATGAAGACGCCAGTATCTGATATGCTGCATAGAAAATGCCACTTGTTTAGGCAGACAAATACCAAGAGCAAAACAAAGTTCCTAAAGTATGCATGTGTAATCCCAAGGTATTTATTATATGACTGTTTTTCTTTTTTGCATATTTTAATCTTTTTTGCAACAGTATTTATGTACATATTGCATATAAGTGTCAGGAAGAAAATAACCACATATGAGGCAGTTAATGTGAAAGGTATCCTGCATCAGTGACTTGAAAGTGCAGCAGTACAGTAGCAGAAACAGCAGAAGACAAGAATAATGCAATTATTCTATAAGCAAAGGCCTTTCTTTTATTATGGCCTTGTTTTTTTAAAATTTAAAATACACTGTGTAGGTATGCTGAGACTATAAGATGGCTACTGTGCTATTACTTGTGTAAGAAGGATGCTACCTGGAAGATAATAAAAATTTCAAATAACCATCATGTAAGCAGCATGTGGGGAAACTTTCCAGAGGTGGTCTAAGAGTGCTTGAACTACCTTCTAAAGACAGGATGACATGAAAGGAACTACCTTTCAGGACAAGATGGCAAAGTGAGTTATACAACCTCCTGACCCAGTGACCAACAGGAAACAAGGTTTCTTCCCAAAGAAATTAGAACCATATAATTCCATTTATATTAGCCACAGGGACCATTGCTGTCAATTAGGGATTAACAGGATTGCCCAATGCTTTTTTTCTCCCAACCTTCCTCCACATGCACACTCCCTAAGCTGAAATCCAAAAGTGGAGGTGACTTAAGGCTATCTGTTAATTCCTCCTAGGGAAGAATTTTTCTCTAGCTGTATAAAAGGATTTATGACAGCTTTATTCCTGCAGAGAGGGTCAAAGGACTTGGACTGGAACAGACAACTGCAGCTGTTGTATTCCAAAAGAAAAAGATTAAAAGGAAGGAAATTAAATTAGAAAAACATAATTGTCCATTTCTGACTGTAACTGGGCAAAAATAAAGGAATTTGAAATTTGGCTCTGGCTGTCACAACATTTTCTATAGTGACCAGTTCAGTAACACGTCAGCCATGAAAGGAAGGAGCTTGATTCTGTGAGGAGGTCTAGTGTTTACTGCAGTAATACCATCAGATCACATCCATAATGCTTCTAAAATTTAGCCTTCATACCTGTCAATCATTTCACTAAAGGGCAATGTTGTTTCTTGCAGCATTAATGCCATGAACAAGAGAACAGTCAAAGTAGGCGAAATTTTTTTTTTTTTTAACCCCTATTCCCATGTCACATTTTTGGAGTGCATCTCACATCTATTCATTACTGAAACAGCAAAGCCATTTAATTGTCTATTTAATTCAAAAAGCGCTGGTATTACTGACTGAAAAATCTTCATACATCTCAGCATCCATGGATACCATAAATATGACACCAACCAGAGATAGAAATAGAGGAAAAAAAGAGATCTCAAGAAACAAGATATTCTTGTTAACATCCATAATTTATGGTTTATTGGCATATTAAATCGGTATTGCTCATCTTTTGTTTGTGCTTGAGTCTAGGATTATTTATAAACTTTTCCACATAATTTCTATTAATTATTTGTCATTGTAAGACTTTCATGTAACTAAACATAAGATTTAATGAAAACATAACATTATTAGCAAAACGACATCACTTATACCTCTGGAGTGATTTTCAGGCCATCTAGGCTACTCTTTGATAGATCTCATTACACAGACATGGATACTTCTGCAATTAAGGCTTAGACTGTGGCTGCAATCTAATGCAAAACTAGCTTTGCACCAGCTCCTTAATGTGATAAATTATCCCACACTGAGCTCCATGCTGCTACAGCTAGACTATTGCTGGCACCCTAACAAGTTAAGGTTAGCTTAAAGGTCTGTCCATTGCATCTCCATGGTATTACGCTGAAAGGGCTTAAAAAGTGTTTTCATCAGGCAAACCTCCCCTAAGGCTGACTCTGCCTAGTAGAATGCTTCACCAAAATCATAATGTCCTAGAGTAGATGTGGTTATAGTGCCATGAAACTGCTCTGGCCAGTACAGTTTATTTCACTTGAGGGGCCAATAAATCTGTACATTTTTTCTAGCTGAAACTGCATTTACACATTACGATTTCCCAACCTGGTTAAACTGGCAAATCCTTTGTAATGAATACTAAACATAACTCTTTTTTTGTGTGCTTTATTTTGTTACTGAATACCTGAAAGAGATGAAATGTATTCTTGATATAAAAGCAATATGTATCTACACTTTCCTCTTCTTATCTTCAGCTTGACTGAAAATTTTGTTTAACTGCAAATTGGATCAAACCATGAGAACGTTTTCTTTCATGTCCTGTCTTTAATCCCCATCATCCCATCCCAATGCGTACTTGCTATTTCCACAGGAGCTTGCTGAGCCATTTCCTTTCTTTTCATGAACTTTTGTGTTACTGAAGCTTCAGTGCTACCGTCTTCAGTGAGAGAAGAATTGTGCCCTCATTATTGTAAAGAATTATTTTGCCCAAGTTCACCAAAGTGTCAGTCACCTCTATATTAAATTTGCCAAGTTAAACAATTTTTATCCA